>JAODAL010014503.1:75000-87269 GCA_025379985.1 Phyllomedusa bahiana | reverse complement strand
AGCGGAAAAACCAAAGCTAAAGCATAAAGTGCGCCAGAGAACTCACACAACCCCTTTTTCCCCCATGAATGGAAAATTTAAAAAAAAAAAAGTCTGCAAAAAAAAATTTTTGAAAAGGAAAAAGGAAGGGTTTAGTAGAAACCCATAAGGGACTCATTTGGGAGTATGAAATAAACCCCCAAATTATTTGCATGTCCCCAAGAGTTTGCAACTAAAAACACTATGCCAGGACAACCTAATTAGAAATGTAATATTATAAGGAAGAAAACTAAACAAACTAAAAAGGGCCCTCGTAAGCAATCAGAAACAAACTGAGTGCTTCCCCTGGGCTTAGTGGTTCCTGTTTGGAAATTATTTTACTTATTGGAATTTTTTTTTTTGGGGGAGTTGCTTTTTTTCCTCGGGTGTACCCAAAAGGGATTACTCGGGTCGGGGTTTCCTTAAACACTATTGTGGGGATCTCATCCTGGGATTCTGCTCCCGTTACATATTGCCTTTAAACAAGGGTTAAGCAGCTGGTTTAAAAATTTCCTTAAAGGGGTTGTCTCACTACAAAAGTTTAGCTTTAAAAATGTAGGGAACACTAAATAAAGACTTTTCCAAAAATATTGTTTTGTTCATCTTTTTTTATTAAGGACTACAAGGATTTTATCCCCCCTTCTGCGCTCTCTTGATTCCCCAAGTGACCGATCTGTGTACTCCTTTTCCCCTCTGTTTGTTCTATCTATAGCGGGGTGGGACGTCATCACACGGGTCACACCCAACAGTGAGAGCTTGTGTTTTATCTATTTTCAACAAAAGACAGTAATTATTCACTGTTTACATTAGCTCAGAAGCTTCTCCAGACCTCAGAGACGGTAATTTATTTAATGTATTCACCGTCTTGCAATTATGCCATCTGCTCACAGGATATCTTTATCCAATAACATTTTTTGATTAACTGTATTTTTATTGAAAACAGTTTTGTATATATAAAACATTAGAATACAATGCCAATGAATCAATACATGTGATATTCAATAGAGCTACATTGGGAACTTGCTACAATATTATTACGTTTTAATAATAGACATGAAATATCTTCGTGATACAACAGTAGGAAATAATACGTACTAAAGACATCTTGTATTCTGAATTTATGCATAAACTAGTAGAAATACAGAAGCATATAAAAAATACGCTACAGCTTGTTTTCATTCTTGAAGATTTATGAAAAAGGGGTACCAGTAACAAAAAGTACAAGACGAGATACAAGAAGGAGAGAAGGGAAAGGTAAAGGAACTTATTATGGTATTGCGCGTAGTGTTACAGAGAAGGAATAGATCAGTTTACAAATAAAAAGGCAAATTATGGTATTCAATTCAAAGATTCTTTGCAGCAACGTATGAATCCCACTGGGACCAAACTTCATAGAAGGAGTCTATGGTATTATTCAGTGAAGCCGTTATATATTCCATATGACGTATATCTTTAATCTATGGACCCACGTCTGGGAATGAAGGGGAATCGCACCTCTTCCAGAAGAGGAAAACCAACATCTCCCCGCAGTGAGAATGGTAGAATCATTTTTAAACCCGTATGTTTCCCGATTGGGGTACTTGTAAGGTTTAGAAATATAGAAAAGAGGATCTATAGGTGGTTCAGACCCGTAGTGTCTGTGATGAGACGTTTCACTATCTTCCACAGGACTTGGATCCTGGGGCATTCCCAGAAAATATGGTAGATGTGACCAGGGGCCTTGTGACATCTCCAGCATATATTCGGGATAAGCGGGTTTAGTTTATGTAAGAAAGAGAGGATATGGTACCACATTAATAGTATTTTATATTGGTTTTCTCGATACAGATTACATCTCGAAGTTTGAGCCGCCCTCCTCCAAATTATGTGCCACTCATCCTCTGTTATATCTCTCTGGACAAAGTTTTCCCATTTGGACATGTAGCTGTGTTTATTAGAGTTAACTGTCGCATGATTAGAGAGAATTGAGTATATGGTTGAGATTAGGCCTCTGGTTGAGCTATTTTGCCTGCAAATTAATTCAAATTGCGTAGGCTGAGAAACCCTGCGAGCACCCAAGGCTGTGTGTAGAAAATGCACTATCTGCATATATGAGTACCTACATGATTCAGCTAGGAATACCCTCGCTTTCAATCTGTAAAAATTGCATGATTTCGACCAAGGATTTGTTCCACCAGGTCAGCTGCCTGAAAGAGTTTGTTGTCAAACCACACCTTCATAGCAGGGTTGTTCATGCTTCCTGAAAATGCAGGGTTGAACAGGAAGGAGGTCAGACCTGACGAGGGGGAATAGAGATTATATTTTTTTTCACATTTTCTCCAGACATCTCTTGTCACTACCATAGGTCCCAATAAGGTTTTGGCTGGAGGAATTGAGGGAGCATTCCAGAGAAAAGAATTTGGGTGTGTTGGGGCAATCCACAGCTTTTCCAGCTCAACCCATCTGGCGTAAGCATATAGTGATGACCAGGCTGGGATGCGTCTCAGCTGAGTTGCCCAGTAGTATTTCAATAGGTCAGGGACTCCCAACCCACCCTTTTCCCTTTTCGCCATAAGGATAGATTTTCTAATTCGGTGTCTACCATAAGCCCAGATGAATTTAAGTATAGATGCTTGCAGGGCCTTTAAGGCCCCCATTGGGATTTGTATGGGGAGTGTTTCAAAGAGATATAAAATTTTAGGAAGGATAGTCATTTTGAGTGCCGAGATTCGTCCAAACCATGACAGGGGTAGTTGCTTCCACTTCTGTAGATATGTACGAATGTCTGCATATAATTTAGGGAAGTTTTTGCCATATAGGGAAGAAAAGTTCCTAGTCAGATTTACTCCTAGATATTTTACAGAGGAGGTTTTCCAATTATAATGGTAATTGGATTGTAGGGAACTTATCTCCATTTGTTTTAAATTTATGGGAAGGGCTTCAGTTTTGCTAGTGTTAATTTTATACCCCGAGATACCCTGGAAAACATGTAAGAGGGAATGTAAGTTCGGCAATGTGATGTGTAGAGAAGTGAGCGTCAAAAGTATGTCATCTGCAAACAATGATAGTTTGTATTCTATACTGTTGATAGTCACTCCCTTTATGTCTGGATTGAGGCGTATGGCTGAGGCCAAAGGTTCAACACACAGTACAAATAACAACGGGGAGAGGGGACATCCCTGTCTTGTGCCATTGGTCAGTTTGATTAGTGGAGAGGCCGCGTGGGGTAATTTAATTGTGGCCGTCGGGGTAGAGTATAAAACCTTTAATGCGTCTATAAAGGGGCCCTTAAAGCCAAATCTACCGAGCGTTTCCATCATGTACGTCCAATTCAGGCGATCAAACGCCTTTTCAGCGTCAAGGCTTAACAGTAAACCCGATGAGTTTAATTTATTGAGAGCATCTATAAGACCGATTGCCCGCCTTGTATTGTCGCCTCCTTGACAACAGAGGACAAACCCTACCTGGTCTTTATGTACCAGTCGGGGCATCCATATTGCTAATCGGTCAGCCAAAATCTTAGTAAATATTTTCAAGTCTGCGTTTAGCAAGGCAATCGGCCTATAGTTAGCTGCTTCCATAGGGTCCTTGTCTGGTTTAGGTATAAGAGTGATGTATGAGTGTAAAAAACTGTCTGGGGCTGGGGAACCTCCTAGTATAGAATTGTAGATTTGCAGTTGGAAAGGGATTAATTGTGGCGCGTATACCTGGTAATATAAGTTTGTTAGGCCATCTGGCCCAGGTGCCTTCCCGTTTTTCAGATTTTTCAGTACCCCCTCCAGTTCTTCTGACTCGATAGGTGCATTAAGGGCCTCCCTGGCCTCTGGTGTAAGTGTGGGGAGATTACATTTGGCAAAAAAAATGCTGAAATACTTGTTGCCTCTTGCTCGGTGAAGATGGTAGGGTATCAGGGAGAGTATATAACTTAGAGAAATATGTGTGGAATAATTTCGCTATTTTTTCCGGGTCATGTGTAATCTGTCCCGTCCCCGTTTTTAAAGCGTGCGGTTGTCTCCGTATTGCGTCATCCCCGAGTTGCTTTGCCAGCAATGAATGTGCCCTATTCCCTCTTTCATAGTATCTCTGTCTAGAGAATACCAGGAGCTTTTCAGTCTTCCCAATCATCAAGGCTTTAAGTTGTGATCGCAGATCTAATATCTTTCTCAATTTGGCCTTGGACGGGCGAGCACCCAGAGATGACTCCAACTCCGCTAATTGAGATTGCACCAGTTGTGTCTGCATTCGGGCATTTCGCTTCAGCCTTGAGCTTACTGCAATGCATGTGCCTCGGATTACAGATTTGTGGGCTTCCCAAAGAGTAATCGGGGACGAGACAGAGCCCACATTGGTGGCAAAGTAGTCTTCTATTTGTTTTCTAATTTGTTCTCTGGTACAGGGATTTTTAACTAAACTCTCATTAAGTCTCCAGTGGCATCTCCGGGTATCAGTGTAATCAGAGCGCAATGTCATGGAGATGGGTGCATGATCTGACCAAGAAATATAGCCAATTTCTGCTGTAGCTAAACATCTAAGAATAGGGATATTTCCCAGGAAAAGATCAATTCTGGAATGTGAATTATGCGGGTGGGAGAAGAACGTGAAACTGTGCTCTGTGGGATGGGCAATTCTCCATAGGTCAAAGAGCCCAAATCGTCTAATTAATTTTCGAAATTCCCTAGAAAGATTAGTCTGGGTGGGGTCTGGTGTTGTTTTTCGTATGTGAAGTCTATCCATTTTTTCTGAAAGCGCTAAATTGAAATCTCCTCCCAGGAGTATCATAGAGGAGGACGTCCTCTGGAGCTTAAGGAGAACTCGTTTTATAAATCTTAACTGTGATTGATTTGGGGCGTATATGTTACAGATAGTTAGGGGTGATCCCAGATACATGCCCTGCAGGATGATGTATCTACCCTGCTCATCCATTATGGAGCTAGTGACTTGGAATGGGCAGGTGGCTGAAATCATGATAGCCACTCCCGCCTTTGTTTTGTCTTGCGAAGCCATGTAAGAGAGTGGGTACTGATTTTTAAAAAAATTTAGATTACCTAATTTGTTGAAATGGGTTTCTTGTAGAAATACAATTTCAGCTCTGCTATTTTTGAGTTCAGTGAATAGGAGTCTACGCTTCTGCATTGAATTAAGGCCCTTTACATTTATAGATAGTAGTTTAACCATTGTCAAAATGGGATGGAGATCTCATAATCTCTGTCTGATCTTCCGAAGAGTTATGACAACTACTCGTAAGAGGGTTAGGGGGGGAAAACACATTAGGACTGGGGAGGACAAAACACCATGAACTTAAAGGCTCCTGTGAAGCCCTACCACCGCGGTAGAAACCAGAGTCTTGACTCTGGGTAGGGGAAAATTGGGCACCGGTTGTGAATTTATTTCTGTGTACGATAGGACTTTCAATACGTATTCCCTCTATTGTGCCCCACCCCTTTGTGGGGTACACGTGAACCTGAGAATATACACCAACCAGCGGCCTAACGAGACCAATACAACTAAAAAAAGAGTGTCATATTTCCGCACCTACCCCCGACAAGCGGGCGGGGAGCACGGAGAGAAGGTGGGGATAGGATAGGGGGGGGCAGAAGGAAGAGGAGGGGGAAGAGAGAGGGGGGAGAAGGGAAGAATAAGGGAAGGAGAGGGAACGAAGCGAAGGTTAAAAGGCTACCGTGCTCCGCTTTCCCCAGCCCCCCATACAGGTCCAGGCGCAAAAAGCAATTTCTACGAGGGGCTGCTTATTAAAGACATTTTTAGTTAATTATGCATTAATCCTGACTAAATAGAACATCCTGAGAAGAAAAACAAAAACAAACCACGATATGCAAATCAGTGGTCCTATGCGACCAGTTATAATATGGTAACAATATATAAATCTTAACTGTAGAAGGAAGACCCAGAGATCATTTAGAGCCCACTCTCTTACAGGATCTTGGGATCATCTTTAACATTTTTTGACAGCTGGGAATTTGTATCAGCTTCAAAGATGCAGACCGCGCCATCAGGTAGAAGGAAGGGATCCTGAACGTGTGGAAGATTTCCTAGGGTCCTTGGGTGTAGAACCTTTCTTTGTAGCGGCCGGCGACGGTTTCCAAACTGCTGGCAGCGCTGGAGGGGGAGCTTCAAGTTCCCAGTCCTGCAGGTCCGGAATCGGGACCTCCATGGTGGAGCAGAAACGACGAAGATCATCATAGGATTTTAGCAATGCAGTTTTACCATTTTTAGATGCAATTAGCATAAAAGGGAAACCCCATTTGTATCTGATGTTGTTTCTCTTCAATTCCTCCAGTAGGGGTTTTAAGCACCTTCTTTTATACAGAGTGATCCAGGACAGATCTTGGAAGATTTGAAGTTGGGCTCCCTCAAACTCTATCACTCTTTGAGATCTGGCTGAGATCATTATGCGTTCTTTCAGTTGGAAATCATGTAAGCAGCATATTACATCTCTAGGGACCGTGGATGTATTTTTGGGTCGAAGTGCACGATGGGCCCTATCAAATTTAATCACATGCGAGGTTGGTTCACCTAGAATGGAGTTAAAGATGGAAGAAAGAATTACTTGTAGATCTTCCGACTCTTTAGGTTCTGGGAGACCTCTCACTCTAATATTGCATCTCCTTCCCCTATTGTCCAAGTCCTCTAAGTGTTTAGTTGTCTCCTTAAGGGCATTTGTTTGCAGGGAGATGTGAGACTGTAGGTCTGAGACATAGTGCCTGGTAGCGTCGTGTGCTTCTTCTAGGTCATCCATTCTCCCAGCCACACTTTTAAGGTCTGAACGGAGAGCTGCAATATCTGTTTTCCATGTGTCTCTTATCTCTGTTATCAAGGATTTTAGGTCATGTTTGGTAGGAAAGTGGCGTAGATATTCTCGTATATCAGACTGCGGGGGCGATTTTGCCCGGGTTCTATCTGAAACTTCCAGTAGGGACTCTGAAGAGGAAGCCCAATCCGTCGCCCCCAAGCGATGGGAGCCAGAAGGGGACTCCGCATCCATCCCATCCTCCACTGGGTCTGACCAGGAGGAAGATTTAAGGCCTCCCCTTCCTGGGTTCTTCTTTTGGGTGCCCGGGGTACGGGTTTTTGAAGAGCTGCTAGATCGAGGCATAATCCCTTCTGTAGTTAATGGATAATTATCGAGGAGCAGGGAGAACACTGGTCACCTGTACCTTCAAGCCTGTCGTCTGTACCCCGTGTCAGCTGGGGGGATAAGGCTGGTGGGCTGTGTGATAATGAGAACTGGGGTAGCCCCAGAGTTGGAGATGGCGGTCGGATGCCTGGTGGGCTCGCAGGGGACCCAATGCTGTCTTGCTGTTTTCTATATGGGTGCCTCAGCTTCAGACAATTTTTTGACCCCAAGATTGGTTTTTTACCGGGTGTAGAGGGTCTTATGATGTAGTGTTGCAGGGAAGGGTCTTTAGAAACAGTTCTTTTGGGCTGTGATCTTCGGGGATGGGGTCTCTGGGGCTTGGGTTTAGCCAGGCTGTAATGTCGCGGTGCGTCCTGCCTACAAGATGGCTGCACCGGTTATGTGAAATTGTGCTCAGTCCAGTCCCCGATAATTCACTAACCTGAGAACTGATATGGCAAGGTTTTCCTCCCCACTCACCGGCCCCCGGGATGTCTCTCAAAGAGGCCTTGTTAGCTATGTGAGCTCCGTACCTTCACCTCTCGCCGAGTTTATGTTTTCTTGCGGCGCTCTGTTCCCGCTAAAGCAGTCGGAGCTGCAGGTCTGTTCCTTCCTCAGCCCGTTCTCCGGGTGATCACGTCTCGCTCACTCAGCCAGGAGTGGTGTCTCCCACAGCCTGTGCGTATTTTCGCGCCTCTCGACGCTGCGCTCCCGCGACTGCAGCCGTTGGCCCCCGCTCTCTCCTTCCTCCCTGCGATCAGGCCTCGGTGCTGTAATTGCGTGTCGGAGCTTTCCACACTCCCGAAAATTCTCCGGCGTGTGCTCTGTGTCCTTCTCTCTCGCTAGCACCGCTTGATAGGCGCCTCTGGTCAGGAGAGTGCTGTCGCAGCCCCTCGGTTGTGCAGCAGGTTTCAAGAGAAAAGAGATTAAGCGGCCATCTTAGACGGTGCCAGGCCACGCCCCCTCTATCCAATAACATTTATTTCATATATATTAGGCAGTAACACATGGAGTGTAATATTGCAACTTCTTTAAAAGAGAAAAGTCTTAGTGACACTATTCAAAAACCTGCAATCCAAGGTACAGTCCTGAGTTCCGAGTCCCAATCTAAGTGGAATCATGCGGACGCCGGTATCTCGTGCTCTCGGTGTCTCTCAATACATCTCAGAGCTGACCTGCCAACAGCTGGCTGCTGATTCGTCCGCGCACCTCACACGCGGTCACGCGACGTTTCGGGGGTCACGCCCCCTTTCTCGAGCATGAAGGTAAGACCTGACTGATCTCCTTATATATCATTGCCTATCTAAATCATTACAAAAAAATATAACAACGAACATGTACTTACACATACATTTAAAAACAATACATTTAACATAGTTTAGGGCTAGACTAACATAATCTCTTATTGATGTTAATTATTCTTTTATTCATATTCTTATCATAAATTCTATTTTTAATTTTAATTTTTAAAAATCTAAATACTCATCTTCTTTGTACTAAATCTAGCCTCAATCAGTGAGTGTAGCGTGGGCTTATCACTACCACGCTGTTGGATTATATATATACTTTCCATTGGCATTCCTCATTAAGCCCTCTAGGTGATAAGGTTTGTAGTCGATGTATCCAATATACCTCTCGACGCAGCAATCTGAATTTAATTTGTTCTTGGTTATCATCCTGAACTTCCTCAATCACACACTACCTTAGATCGGTCACTTGGTGACCGTATTCATGAAAGTGCCTTGCTACGGACGACTCCATATATTTAGTGCTATTTAGTGCTGTAGTGATATTTTGTTTGACTTGTTGTTGTAATTCGTCATAAACTTCTTTCTTTGTTTCTTTCAATTCACGGTCCCCTTCTTCTATCTCTTTACGTATGTTGTTTACAGCCAGCTGAATATGTTGAACTGTCAGCAGCATTAGGTCGAGAGAGTACCGGTTACTGATCGTGTACCATTTTTCACAATATTGTGAGTCGTCCTTCAGTAGAATAGGTAATAAGGGGCTTCTCAAGCCTCGCGGTATCCGCTGCACTTTAAGATATTCCATAAGAGTCGATGCGTGTAGATGAAGATTCAGTTCCTTCTTTTTTAGGGTCTCGAATCTCTTGTTGAGATCTTGTGCTGGTAATTCACCTGCAGGGCTGAAGAAGAAGTCACGCCAAATGTTCCTAGATACACAGAGAAAGGGCACGTATCCATGCCTGTCATGCCAAAATTGTCATGCCGCAATAAAAGGCCCATACATTACTCATCCTATGTCTGGCCAGCAGATTATGTTATGAGGTTTTTATACCTGTACTACAAAAAAATGTAGTCTACCTTCTAAAATGCCCTTGTGGTAAGGGATATGTTGGCCAGACATCAAGGATGATACGGGTCAGATTATATGAGCACAAATCACAAATTCGTTTATATGCAAAAAGAACTGAGCAACAAAGTAGGATGGACAAGCCTGGCTCCACTAAATATATGGAGTCGTCCGTAGCAAGACACTTTCATGAATACGGTCACCAAGTGACCGATCTAAGGTGGTGTGTGATTGAGGAAGTTCAGGATGATAACCAAGAACAAATTAAATTCAGATTGCTGCGTCGAGAGGTATTTTGGGGATACATCGACTACAAACCTTATCACATAGAGGGTTAATGAGGAAGCCCAATAAAAGTTTATATAAAACCCAACGCGGGTAGGAAAGCCCACGCTACACTCAGATTGACCCTAGATTTAGTAAAAAGAAGATATAATGTTTTGGGTTTTAAAAATTTAAAAATAAATTTTTGATAAGAATATAATAAAAAATAATTAACATCAATAAGGATTTTTTTGTCTACCTAAACTAGTAAATTTGATTTTTTTTAAATGATGTGTAAGAAGTTCGTTGTATTATTTTTTGTAATTTTTTTAGATGGGCAATGATATATAAGGAATCAGTCAGGTTTTCCTCACGCTCGAAAAAGGGGGGCGTACCCCCAAACTCGCGTGCCGCGTGTGAAGGTGCGTGGACGGAATCACAGCCACTTTTGGGGCAGGTCCTCTGAGATGTATTGAGAACCCCCGGGAAGCACAGTCCGGGTCCGCATGTTTCCACTTGTTTGGGGACTCGGAATCGGGACGGGACCTTTGGGATTGCAGGTTTTTGAATAGTGTCACTAAGATTTTTTCCCTTTTTTAAAGAAGTTGCAATTTTACACTCCATGGTACTCCCTAATATATTGAAATAAATGTTATTGGATAAAAATATCCTGTGAGCAGATGGGTAAATTGCAAACGGGGAAAATTATTTAGCAGGTGGGGACCTGATATGCCCCTGCCAAACCCCAAACCCGTATTTAAGCCACAAAATTTTAAATTTATTTAATGTAGACTAAAAAAACGAGAAGTCGAAACACCAGCTCATACTAATTTCAGCAGGGGGGTTGCAGGGGCCTAAAAATCGGGCTCGAGCCCTTTTTGGTTTTCTGGGGGGCGGTTCCCACGAATTTTTCGCGCCTCATTGTGACGCGGATGTTTTTTTCAGAGAACTTTTTTCTGTCACTAATTTTCTGCCCCTCCCCCACAGACCCCTCCATCCCTCAGCGCCCCTGTACAGAAAAATCACCATGACAAATTTAAATTTTCAAATTCTCACCTTCATAGACAAAACCCCTAAAAGTCACCCAAAAAATCCACCTACACATGGACAAATCTACCAGACAAGTGATTGTTACTAAAACCCTCCTACAAAACCAAGACCCAAACTATTACTACTTAAAGCTCAAATAATCCTGCCAGACCCTGACCGAACGCAACCCCCACATGTGACTATTCACTGCACACAGGCCCTAGCGAAATATATAACCTCCATACAGGGACCAGAAAGTGGTAGATACTAGTAGTATGTAGAGACTCTGCAGACATATAAGTGATTACACTGCAGTTACATTTAGTGACTCACCGAGATCGTCTTTTCTGATCAGCTCGTTCACTTTCCCTTTCTTCTCCATCCGGTTCACACCTTCATGCTGATTGCTCCCCGCCAAGACTCGTCCCTGAGGATTTGGACACAATATCTTAGATCTCACATTTCAGCAACTCCTTAATTATAGGTATAGCAGACCCCTCAGTTAGGTATATAGGGGCACTTAAGAAGTAGATTGGGCCAAAGGCAGATAATAGGGCCAAGCAGATAAGGGCCACAGGCAGAAATAGTGGCACAGCATAGGTGGCCACAGGCAGGTATATAGGGGCCACAGGCAGGTATATGGCCAAAGGCAGGCATTATAGGGGCACAGGCAGTAATATGGGGCCACAGGCAGGTATATAGGGGCACAGTGGCAGTATATGGCGCCACAGGGCAGTATAGGGGGCACTGAGGCAGTAAAATAGGGGACACAAATAGTATATAGGGGCACTGAGGCAGAATAATAGGGTCGACTGAGCGAGATATGGGGTCACTGAGCGTATATGAGGCCACAGGCAGTGATATAGGGGACACAGCAGTATATGTGGGCCACCAGGCAGGGTATATAGGTGCACAGCAGCCATCTGGGTGGCCACAGGCAGGCATATGGTGCCACAGGCAGGCGATGGGGCCACAGCAGGGATATGGGGGGCCACAGGCAGCATATGGGGGCCACAGGCAAGATAGGGATCCTCAGGCAGAAATGGGGGCCACAGTGCAGGGATATGGGCACAGCAGAAAATGTGGGCCACAGGCAGTGTATATGGTGCCACAGGCAGATATAGGGGCAAACAGGCAGTATTATAGGGGCACAGCAGCATAAGGGGGCCACAGGCAGGCATTATAGGGGAATAGACAGGATATGGGTCCACGGGCTAGTATATGGGGTCACATCAGGGATATGGGGGCCATCAGGCAGGCATAAATAGTGGCACAGGCAGGGATACGGGGCCACAGGCGGATATGGAAGGGCCACAGGCAGGTATATGGAGGCCACAGGCATAATAGGGGGCCATGGGCAGTATATGGGGCCACGGGCAGTATATGGGGGCCACAGGCAGACATATAGGGGCAACAGGCATTAAATGGGGCCACAGGCAGGGATCTGGGGGCCACATGCAGGGATTTGGGGTCCACAGGCAATATATGGGGCCACAGGCAGGAGTAATATGGGGTCCACAGGCAGTAAGTTGGG
>JAODAL010014503.1:0-70000 GCA_025379985.1 Phyllomedusa bahiana | reverse complement strand
GTACATTAAGAAAAATAAAATCATATGTTTGGTTCCTGCTGGGATTTAAACCTAGGACCCCTATGTTGAAAGGCAGAAGTGGTAACCACTCAGCTACATTTTAGCTACTCGCAGCTCTTTCTTTGACTACAGTGAGCTTACTGTGGGGAAATTCATGGTGATGTCAAGCCTGCTGGGTCACATGATATGCAGTTCAAACGAATCATACACCCCCCTTTTTGAATACACTGATGGCTGAAGCAGGACAGACCAGGCATGAAATAGCTTTGTGGTAAAACCCTCTAATAGCTCTGTCTTTTTTTCTTTATTCCCAGTGACTAACTCCCAATTATTGTTATTTAAAACTTTAAAGGAATGTGTCAAAAAATTAGTTATTGTTTAACTCACGTTTTTATGTTAAACACATTTTTTAAAGAATTTTTGGTTATATTTTTTTTACATTTTCCATATCGCTTTCAATATTTTTTTTAATAATTCTTAAGTCCTGCAGTTTTCACTTTGGCCACTAAGCCTAATATTAGTCTCACACTTCCGGTTCTGTAGAGAAAGATTCTCAGTTGTCTGCTCATTATCAGCACAAAGAGGGTCAAACTGAAAGGAAAACATCGGTTGTGAACAGATAACACAGGATCCAGCAGTCACAAGAAGAGAGAGTCACAGTTTACCCTTTTTTTACCTCCTGAACACTGATTTTTTTCCCAGGTCACACAGCATGACTAGAAAACTCTCTTATAGAAGTCAATGGGACTGAGTCAGTCTTAAGTCTCCTGCAGTTTTCACTTTGGCCACTAAGCCTAATATTAGTCTCACACTTCCGGTTCTGTAGAGAAAGATTCTCAGTTGTCTGCTCATTATCAGCACAAAGAGGGTCAAACTGAAAGGAGACATCAGTGTGAACAGATAACACAGGATCCAGCAGTCACAAGAAGAGAGAGTCACAGTTTACCTTTTCACCTCCCTGAACACTGATTTTTTCCCAGGTCACACAGCATGACTAGAAAACTCTCTTATAGAAGTCAATGGGACTGAGTCAGTCTTAAGTCTCCTATGTGCATGAAGCTACTGTAAAGCATCTCCCTGACTGCGGTTAAAGCAGTGTAAACAAGACCTAGTGGCCAAAGTGAAAACTGCAAGACTTAAGAATTATTAAAAAAAAATATTGAAAGTGATATGAAAAATTAAAAAAAAACCCCAAAGATTCCTAAAAAATGTGTTTAACATAAAAACGGGACTTAAACAATGACTTGTTTTTTGATGACACATTCTCTTTAAGAGGCTTTGACCACCTGTCTTTTATTTTGTTTTTGCTAACTTTTTTTTTTTTTACTTTGAAAATCCAAAGAGCTGAAAATCTGAAAAAATGTCAAAGTCTAAAGCTGATCTCTCTGATTTATGTTTTTAAATGCCCTTTTTTGTCTTTTTTTCGTGCTCTTTTAACAGTAGATCTAAACCATTTAGTCGGTGAGACTTTTACCTATAGAAATAGAGGACCCCAATTTTCCTCTCTGCCTTCTAAACAAAATAACAGGCCGCTGGGGTAATGCTTGACAACAAGCAGGTATAGGAGGTATTGGATAGGGTTTGGGAGGGTAATGCATGACAACAAGCAGGTATAGGAGGTATTGGATAGGGTTTGGGAGGGTAATGCATGACAACAAGCAGGTATAGGAGGTATTGGATAGGGTTTGGGAGGGTAATGCATGACAACAAGCAGGTATAGGAGGTATTGGATAGGGTTTGGGAGGGTAGTGCATGACAACAAGCAGGTATAGGGGGTATTGGATAGGGTTTGGGAGGGTAATGCTTGACAGCAAGCAGGTATAGGAGGTATTGGATAGGGTTTGGGAGGGTAATGCATGACAACAAGCAGGTATAGGAGGTATTGGATAGGGTTTGGGAGGGTAGTGCATGACAACAAGCAGGTATAGGAGGTATTGGATAGGGTTTGGGAGGGTAATGCATGACAACAAGCAGGTATAGGAGGTATTGGATAGGGTTTGGGAGGGTAATGCATGACAACAAGCAGGTATAGGAGGTATTGATAGGGTTTGGGAGGGTAATGCATGACAACAAGCAGGTATAGGAGGTATTGGATAGGGTTTGGGAGGGTAATGCATGACAACAAGCAGGTATAGGAGGTATTGGATAGGGTTTGGGAGGGTAATGCATGACAACAAGCAGGTATAGGAGGTATTGGATAGGGTTTGGGAGGGTAATGCATGACAACAAGCAGGTATAGGAGGTATTGGATAGGGTTTGGGAGGGTAATGCTTGACAGCAAGCAGGTATAGGAGGTATTGGATAGGGTTTGGGAGGGTAATGCTTCACAGCAAGCAGGTATAGGGAAGGTTATTGGATAGGTTTGGGAGGGTAATGCTAAACAGCAAGCAGGTATAGGAGGTATTGGATAGGGTTTGGGAGGTAATGCATGACAACAAGCAGGTATAGGTGGGTATTGGATAGGTTTGGGAGGGTAATGCTTCACAGCAAGCAGGTAATAGGAGGTTTTGGGATGGGGTTTTTGGGAGGGTAATGCATGACAACAAGCAGGTATAGGAGGTATTGGATAGGGTTTGGGAGGGTTATGCTTGACAGCCAGCAGGTATAGGAGGTATTGGATAGGGTTTGGGAGGGTAGTGCATGACAACAAGCAGGTATAGGAGGTATTGGATAGGGTTTGGGAGGGTAATGCTTGACAGCAAGCAGGTATAGGAGGTATTGGAAAGGGAGTGGGAGGGTAATGCATGACAGCAAGCAGGTAAAGGAGGTATTGGATAGGGTTTGGGAGGGTAATGCATGACAACAAGCAGGTATAGAGGTATTGGATGGGGTTTGGGGAGGTGATGCATGACACAAGCAGGTATAGGAGTATTGGATGGGGTTTTTGGGGAGGGTAATGCTTCACAGCAAGCAGGTATAGGAGGTATTGGATAGGGTTTGGGAGGGTAATGCATGACAAAAAGGGCGGGTATAGGGGGTTTATTGGATAGGGTTTGGGAGGGTGATGGAAAAAAATGCCTCACTGTGCAAAAAAAATGTCTGCTTTGTCGATTTTTAATTTAAACAATCATGTATTTTGGTCATTTTACCCAAACTATATGAAGGTTAAGCAATAAAATGGTAACTGTTGTATGTGGGTGTAATTGCTTTCCAGGACACACACGGAGAGAAACTGGCAGTGACTGACCATACAACACAAGCATGTATTGCTTATTTATTAGGAGAAATGGAGGCAGGCCTTCCTCTGAACAATGAAAACACCTGTACGTCTTTTCTTCTGGCTCTTGCATATCCTGTTGTGAGCTATGTGAGAGCTGTTGCTGCCAGTGAAAGTGCGGGTGCCAGGAGAGGACAATGTCCTTCCTGTGTTCTTCTATGGATATAGAGGGGTGTGAGGAGGGGGGAATGGCTTCCAGAATCTAATTAAATGGGAAATGTTATGCAAACCTACGTGCAGGTTTTTTTTTTTTTTACCGAGTTAAAAAAAAAATTACTTTCCAGAGATGTCATGTTGGAATTGGCTTAGTTCTCCAAGCAGGAAGAGCATGGCATGCTTGGTTGACCAGCACTTCAGTATTTCAGTGTTAAGTGACTCCATAATCTGTTTTACTATAGTAATACCACAGCTATGAGAAGCAGAAGTGCTTTGCTCTGCAGTGGTATGAAATAGTTTCCTTATTAGTCTATTGGTAGAACAGAAAAGCCTCAGCCTCTTGCGACAGTTCTGAATAAAAGGAAAGCCTGTTGTTGCTTTGATTCCCAGGTTGAATCTAGTTTTGCATTTTATAATATACACTTAGTACACTGATCTGACACTGTATGTTACATAATCTCCAAAAAATTGGGAATCTCGCAAGAGAACAGAGAGTGACTTTTGATCACTATATTTACTATTTTGCCATAGGCAAACTTAAACTCTATCAGTTCCCAATCTATAAAACACTAAACGTAACTTTTATTATGTATAACTCTTAGGGCCAAAGTCCTCACTGGGACGGGTTTTCGGCCGGCTTTTTCATCCGGTTTTGGGGTTTTTTCAGACCGCCTGAAAAACCGGCCCCAAAATTAGCACAATTGGCTCTATGGAAAACCGTTCAGCAGTCCCCACTGCACGGGATTTTGCCGTCGGACATTTTGCCGCCGGCGGTCCGGGGGCAAAACATTGTAGAAGCACAATCTTCCGTCCGGTTTCCGGACGGAAGATGTGCCTCTCAATGGGAGGGAGGAGGGCTCTTCTCCGCTCATCGCGGCAAACCGGCCGGTATTTGTCCACTGCCGTGGGGATGCGCCCCTAACCTCTATACACACTATTTAAAAACCTGATCTCTGTCCTCATCATTTAACCCTTTTTGTTTCTGAAAGAAGGAATAACTCCCTTTCTATCATCAAGTCTGGTGGAACCCCACCTACTAACAGGGGAGCCTTATATAAACAGCAATTTTCTAGCTCCAGTAAGGGATCCCATGCCTCCTTCCTGGGCAGTCTTCCCTAATCTCATGGACACAGAACAAATAAGGCCCCCTTGTGACACCGTCTGCAGCAGGTGACACTTGTAGACAGAGGTGAGAGATCACATTTAAAACGTCATATCTGACCGTCCCATTGTTTAAACGCTGCAGATTTGTGACACGTGGAGTTTAAAGGGGGTTGTCTCACTGCAAGGATTGCTTTTTATGTTAATCCAAAGTAAAGATATCCGGACAGCACTGGTGTTTTTTGTATTCGCTATGAAATAAATTTATCCCTGCTTTTATGCTGTCGTCCAGATATCTTTACTTGGATTGCCTGGTGGTGAGTACATGGCTTGCTCACTTATTGGACGGACTTTGCATCTAAAGAAGACCTTATTAGGTCTATGTGAACATTAGTGCTGTTCCTATCCTTTTGGTTTCTGCTTTTTACGTTAAGTCACTTTGCAATATGTGTCCATTAACAGTGTCCTACCTATTCGGAGATATCCAGTCTTGTATGAGCTGCATCAGCTCCTCAGGATGCTATAGCTACAGACCTGTTCAATCTCTCCTGATAAGCTGCTAGCACTGGTTGCTATAGCTACAGACCTGTTCAATCTCTCATGATAGGCTGCCAGCACTGGTTGCTGTAGCTACAGACCTGGCTTCTACTGCAGCCTAGTGGAAGCCAGTAAATATGCCCCTGAATTCAAAATGAAACCAAGAAAACAGGACTGAGGTAAGATGAATCAATGTAGTGAGACAACCCCTTTAAAACCTCAACCTGGGGGGAAATAAACTTTCAACGTGTTTCTGCAGGTTTCTTAGCGGAAATAGTCTATATGTTTACTATTAGGGGACACGGCATATTATTTACGATGAATACTGGCGCGCCGTAATTGCGTTTGTTGGCTGTTGAAATTACGCGTTTGTAATTTCAATGTGAAACAGCGCACAATGGACCGAGGCACATTTCTGCCTCCTATACTTTACTCTTTTACGTTGCATATACGCCTGAAAGAATCAACATGTCAATTTTTATGCGGAAAAAATCTGAGGGTAAAATACGTGACAAGTGATTGACGACATGTAGTTTACATTGTATTCTATGAGAAGTGTATTGGGAGTATTTTGGCACGGATTTCAACGCAAAATATGTGCCCAAATACGCAATGTTAACGTCCCCTTATAGTCAATGGAAGGCCGCAAATCCTCATGTAATGCTCATATATTGTGTGTGGATTTGTGTGTGTGTGTGGATTCCCATGGAATAACAAGTCTGGATTATCTTCGTTTCTAAGGGTATGTTCCGTGTTGGACCCAAAAATTGTATCCAAAAACATAGCGTTCATTAGATCCAAAACGGATCCAGCAAGCAGCTGCGTGTGTTGGATGCAGCAGTCCAACAGACACAATGTAACACGCGTCGGCGATCACTTTTATGTGAACGCCAATACGTTTTTTACATTGCGAGCAATGTAAAACACACTGCTCATTGTTAGCTGCGTGTTTGGATCCGTCTAGGGGTGTCAAACTGCGGCCCTCCAGCTGTTGGGAAACTACAACTCCCATCATGCATTTATATAATCTATAACAGTGGGCATGATTAGAGTTGTAGTTTCCCAACAGCTGGAGGGACGCAGTTTGAGACCCTTCTAGACGATCCCAAACACGCATCCAAAAGCGTATGTTCATACGGACCCAACACGCCGTGTGAACATACCCTAACTCTTTATTATGCTGTTCCTCTTATTCCTTCTACAATATTGTTACTGTGTCAGGTAGGAGTTACCATTAAAATTTTTTAAGGCTGGGTCCTGCACATACTTGCTCTGTCAACAGTGATTGGACAACATCGTACAAATTGGTAACACCCTGCTGACAGATTTGGTAATACATTTTTAAAAGGAATAAGGGCATGTTCACACATCGTATTTGCGGGGCGTAATTGAGCTGCAATACGCCTGAAGTTCGCAATTACGGTAACTTGTGGCTCTCATTTAGAGCTATGATTACCTGACGATTTTCCCTAAGTACAATATGCACTGGGAGTGGGAGCGCCTCAGAAGTATGCGCTGGCAAGCACATACATCTGAAGCAACATGTCTATTGCAGGCATATAGCAGCACGTACTGTGTGGCTTTAATACGCTGTATGATCGAGGAAAAGGAGAAGATGTCCCAAAATTATTTCACAAGAACACAAGGATTTACTACAAACATTGGAAACTGCCAAGGGGCCTCTTTAACTCATTAAGGACCATCAGCAGGCAGTGCAGGTCCTCAGACTGCAGCAGTGTCTTTTAGCTTTGCTGCAGTAGAGGGGTTGTGACTCCCTGCTTTATAACTGTGCTGTTCCTAGAACAGTAATCGCTACATTAAAAAAAATGTAGTTAGCTAAACAAAAAAAAGTGCAAAAAATTCTATATTTAGGATTAAAAAAAAGTATTGCATATACATTTTGTAAAAATAGTACACATAATCGGTATCTGCACTACTGTAATAACCTAATGAACTGATTCAAGAAATTGTTCAGCGTAAAACAGGAATAGTAAAAAAAAATACTCATGGCACAAAAGAATTGATATAAATTATATAGTAGTTTGCATGTACTTCTTAAGAGATCATTTCTCCAACTTCATGCAAGGCCTCATACCACCATGTTGCTGAAAGAAACATAAAAGAGTTTTGGAGAGGCAAGAACAGAAAAATCTAGGTGGTCATTAAGGCCTTTTTATACATGACCATTAAAAGGGTGTTCTGATTCTTGCTCAAAATGCTCATTAGTCCATAGAGGCATGATGAAAAATAGAAAAATGAAGCAGTCATTTAATCACCCTTTTCTTCATTCCGATGAGCCACGTAAACCCTGAAACAGGCCCCACCAGGACAGCTAGGGCGAGGGAAAACAACACATCGGGGGAGGTAAGTAGGTTCTTTTTCTATTTTTCATCATGCCCCTAAACTAAAAAGCTTTTTTAAAGTGTCAACACCACAAAGGGGGAAAAAAAATTTTGGTTTTTTTCACACTGCGTTTTTTAGATACGTGTTTGGGTTCATTTTTTTGGACCCAGACACATATCTAACAAGGGCTCAGTGTAAATTTACAATTAATTTCAATGAAAAAAACCGTTCGTCATTCAGACATTTCAGATTTTTTTTAAATGGACCCGTTCAAAGGTTGTCAGTCAATTCTTTTTCCCGTTTGATGCAGCAGACCCCCTTTTTTTTAAAACAAAGGGGTTTGCGATCCCTGCACAAAAAAAACTGCCCCTTATTTTATATGCAATTAAAAAAACCACAACCACCCCCCCCCCTAAATATTTTAAAGGGTGTGTAGGGGTTTTGCCCTTAAATCGGTTTTTTTTGCATTTTGGCAATCCCCCCCATGAATTATTTATTTTTGGTTTTTTCCCTGCATACTGTGGGAACAGGTAAAAATTTTAATATGGCAGTCAAAAGGGGCCCTCGTTCAAAAAGGGCTTTTTCCGGGGAGGGTTGGAGCCGAAAATGCCCCCGTTTTTGGGCCCCTTCAAAAAAAAGGGCTAATCCGTCCCAATAATTACGGTAATCCACGTTCTCTTTGGAGAACTATGGAAACCCCGTCCTCCTCCCCACCGGGGGCGAATCCGCCGCGGGGGAGAAAGGGAAAAGAAACTTTATTTAGGGGCTTTACGCGCCGTAAATAATGAAATTGTCTAGGGGGGCCGGGGGGAAAGCTCCCCCCCCCCCCGGGGGCCCCCCCCTTATTCAAGCCGTATTGCGGGGGGGGGCCCGTCCCCGAAATAGGGCTTGAAAAACGCTGTTTTTGAACCTGGCCTAATTGTTTCCCCCTAGGGGGGGTTTTAATGTGACTACTGCTCAGCAATCGGGTTTGCACCCTTTTATTTTTCCCCCAAGAAGCAAATGGGCCAGTTTTTGCCTCTTTACCGGGGTTTTCAGTTTCATCCAGCCTTTGACGTGAGAATGGCCCTTTGGGTTTCCTTTTAAAAGGAAAATCATGGGAAACCCGCAGCAATTTTGGGGTACATTTTTGGGTACTTTACGCGGAAATTTTAAACCCCCTTTTTTTTCAAAATTGAAAAACCGTTTTTGTGAAAAACCCACCCTAAAGGGCTTTTCCCCAAGGGCTTATTTGGGCGGATTGGCCCCGGGAACCGGCGCCCCGGAATTTTTACGCTCCCGTACGGCCCCAAATTTCCCTCGCCGTAATTACGGTAATCCCCCCTGCTCTCATAGAGAACATGGTTTCCCGGGGTCGCTCCCCAACCCCCCCGCCCCGGGCGAATCCCCCGGGGGGGGAAAGTGCCCCTGCACATTATCCAGGGCCAATACCCCCTTTGGATAAGGGAAGTCAGGGGGCCCGGGGGGCCCGCCCCCCCGCCCCTTTTTTCAACCCCGGAAAATTTGCAAGCGCAATCCGGCTCGCAATTCCCCCCCTTGAAAAAGGGCCTGTGAAACACCCTAAGGGGTTATTGTAAAAACCCAAAGCTCCCCCTATGCTCCTTAATTCTGTTATGGATTTCATACCTTTTCCATGGGCCCAAACCTTTTTTGGGGGTTTCTAACAATGAATAACTTTTTTGGGGACGGGGGCCTGCTCCATTTTTTCTTTGTTTTGCCTAAAAGTGTTGTAAGTCTTTTTTCATTGTGAAAGGGGAAAATCCTTTTTCATTGTTTTCCCTCTCTGGGTGATTTTGGCCCGGGGTTTGTTTGGCAGACAGCCCCAACAAAAAAAGAAACCCCTGGATAAAAATTTTTAAATTTCATTCAAAATATTTTTCCATTTTCAACAGAGCAATTATGCAAGCGGTTGTAAGTAACGTTTTTCCTCATATTACTAATATGGCTTTTCTATTGAGAGAGGTGACGGGAAAAAAAGGAATGGGGGTACGTTTGGGCACCATGGTGCTTTTTTTAAGGTGTGTCATCCCGATCTGTTTTATCAGCTTAAAGAAAAGGAATTTTTCTGGGCAATCTGCTGACTTTTCTGTTTCAATAATAAATCTAATGCATTTTTAAATTTTGGGGGGTGCTTTCCCACGGCACAAAACAAACAAAACAGTCTAAATTTTCCGACTGGGAAATTGGGTCTTTGTTTGGCATGAAGGGGGGCGGCGTTTGTCTGCGGTTTGGGTTTAAAATCCCCCCCCCTTTCCCCCACCCAAAAGTTCAGGGTTCTCCCCCCAAAAACCCAACCCAATAAAAAGGGAACTTTTTTCTGGGGTTTTTCATAACCCCCCGGGGGGTTTTTTCAAAAACTTCCCGCGGGGGAAAACCCATGAAATGGGGAAACTACGGAGGGATTTCCCTATTTAAGTTTTAATTTAAAAGGGAAATACATCGGTTACAGACATTTTTCGAATCCAAAAACAGTCGTAAACCCTGACTAAAAAAACCCCTGCCTTGGGGCCCGGGCTCAAACCCTTTTGTTGTTCCTTTTCTTTTTTGGGCCCCCAAAATTTTTGCTAAAATTTGTCAACGGGGGTGTAACTAATCCAGTTGCCAAAGGGGTTTTCCCCTTGGGCACATGACCTTCAAAGGGGAACTGTTTAAGGAAATGCCCGGCCCTTGCAGAGAAAATCCCCCCACCACTGCTAATTGGTAACCCCCCAAAATTGGGACCCCCTTAGGGTGCTTTCCCCCACGGGGGTTTTTTTTTGATTTTTTTTTTTGGGATCTTTTTTTGTGCGGGAAAGGGGCCCAACAAAAAATCAAAAAACATTTTTTTGTAAAACAAAAAACGCTTTAAAAAAACCGAAATTCAAAAACGCACCGTGTGAAAGCCCCTTAGGGCTATTTTCCAAAAAGGGGTTAACTCCCAGGACGAAATTTACCCCCGCAGTTACCCCGTGGGCCGGGGGCGGGAGCGGGGTAGGAGTAAGGGGGGGCCGGCACCCTTCCCCGGGCCCCATAGACAATTTTGCAAGGGGGGGGCGCATATAGGGCGCTAGAAAATGAATGTAAAATTATCTCCCCCCCGCACGTTTTCGCCGAGCAGGGAGGGGAGACGAATTTCCATAGTTCTCTATGAAAACTTTTTGGATTACCGTAATATTTGGGGACGGTTTTCCCAGCCGAAATTTTGCGCACTTCGGCGCGAAAATTTACGGACCGAAATACGGCCCATTTTAAGCCGTGTGAACATGGCCTTAGTCATACAGATCAAGCAGGAAGAACAAAAGAAACACACAGCATAGACATCAAAGCAAATATGCCCCAGAATTATTTAATGGAGAATACAATTATTTATGAAAACACACATCCGAAAAGGCTACAGGTGCTTTTTAACCACTTGAGGACAATGCTTACATCTCCTATATTCATTTCCCAATCCTATAAATATATATTAAAAAAAAACCTCAACTTTTTTTTTTTTTACTTAACCCTTTAATCACCACAGCCAAAAGAATTGCGGTTTTATCTATTTTTATTTTGTTACTTTTACTACTCTTCGTGCATTTAGTCACTATTTTTGTTTTGGATAATGACATGCATTACCATGCAATATGACAGACTCAAAGGCTGCCGGATCAATGTCTTTTGCAGTGAATACAGATGCATGCTCTACTTCCGTGTTATTCCAAAAATAAGCCCTCCCCCAAAAATAAGCCCTAGCCTGATTTTCACAGATTCTTGGAGTAGGTGCTGAATACTAGCCCTACTCCAAAAATAAGCCCAAGTTAGTCAGTGCCTCCTGAGTGATGACACCTGGTGCCGCCTCATGAGGGGTGTCGTTCCCGAGCCCCGCCCACCCCCATAAGCAGCCTGTTAGACTGGAGGATTTGTGGAAATCTCCAGTGTTTTCACACATACAAAATAACTCACATTACATACACACACTTTGTATACAACCCAAAAACATGCATTCCTTTATCTAAAGGGGTTGCTACGTTCCCCACATCCACACTTTCAAGATAAGGCACGGAAAAGACTAGAACACCCATGGTTTTTGACTATTGGGTGTATACCGTGTGTGTATATTTGTACGTGTGTGTGTATATATATATTATACATACATAATGCTGGTCTTTTTATTTCCCACACACTGCCAAGGAACTAAGGGCCACATTATGAAAACTGTTGGGTAAAAAACTCACTTTGTTACCCATAGCAACCAATCAGAGTGCCCCTTTCATTTCATATAGTGCTCTGAAAAAATGAAAGGGGAACTGCTATTGGCAACAAAGTGAGTTCTAGACCTCGACAGTTTTCATAGATGTGGCCCTTAAAACTGTCCCAGCGTGCAGTGTCTGCCCACGTCATGTAAAAAAAAAAGAAAAAGCCCTAGCCCTTTTTCTGGAAATGAAAATAATATAAGACTTTGTCTTGTTTTTGGAAAAACACGGCATAAGGGGTGCCAGAGAGTTCCTTTGTTCCTAAGAGATACCTGTCAGGTGATTTATGCTACCATATCTTAGAGCAGGATGTGATAGAGGGAGAGAAGCTGAGCTCTGTGATTATATAGCTGTATATCCTTTGAAGAAGGATTTCTGAGTAAGAGCAGACAAATGCTGAAGCAGAAAGTGAAAGTACTGATGACCACACCCAGATGTAGTTATTAATAGTTTACCATGTACACACTGATGCTGGGAAATCTGTCAATCACTATATGTGGGCGGGGTTAGTAGTACTTTCACTTTTTCGCTCTCTTTTTATTTCTCCAAATCATATAACCCTATATATCACAGAGCTCAACTTCTCTCTTCTATCATAAACCCAAATTTTAACACAGAGCTCACTTCTCCTTTTTTACATAAACCCTAAAAACACAGAGCTAACCTTCTCTCCCTCTATTATAACCCAATATCACAAGCTCAGCTTCTCTCCCTCTTTTATATAACCCAATATAAACAGAGCCAGCTTCTCTCCTCTAATCATAAACCCTATAATACAAGAGCTCGCTTCTCTCCCTATCATATAACCCTATATTTACAGAGCTTCAGCTTCTCTCCTCTATAATAAACCTATATTTCAAAGCTCAGCTCCTCCTCTACATATAACCCTATATATATCACAGAGCTCAACTTCTTCTTCATCATATAACCCTAATATCAGAGCTCAACTTCTCTCCACTATCAAAAACCCTATATTTTTCCCCAGGTCACCCTCTCCTCTGTCATATAACCCTATATATCACAAGCTCATTTCTCTATCATATAACCCATATATCACAGGCTCATTTCTCTATCATAAACCCCCATATATCACAGAGCTCAGCTCTCTTCTCATCAATAACCCTAATATCAAAAGCTCAGTTTCTCCCCCCTCTATTTATATAACACTATATATCACAGAGCTCACTTCTCTATCATGTAACCCTATATATCACAGAGCTCAGCTTCTCTCCCTCTAAATATAATTTTATATCCCAGAGCTCATTTTTTCCTCCCCCTCTGTATAAAAACCCTATATTCACAAGCTCAGTTTTCCCTTATCATATAAGCCTATATATCAAAGACTCAGCTTCTCTCAATCATAACCCCTATAATCACAGAGCTCACTTCTCTCTATCATATAACCCTATATATCACAGAGCCATTTTTCTCCCTCTACCCTATAACACAAAATACACAGAGCCTTTCTTTCCTCATCCTAAACCCTATATATCACAGAGCTCCTTTCTCTTCATCATATAACCCTATATACACAAGCCGCTTCTCCTTCTATCACTATATACAAGAGCTCGGGCTTCTCTCCCCATCATATAACCCTATATATCACAAGCTCAGCTTCTCTCCCTCTATAAATATAACCCATATATCACAGAGCTCAGTGCTCTCCCCTCATCATATAACCTATATATCACAGAGCTCACTTCTCTCCCTCTATCATATAACCCTAAAATCCAGGCTCAGTTTCCCTTCCTCTACCTTAACCCTATAATCACAAGGCTCATTTCTCTCCTCTATCCTATAACCCTATATTATCACAGAGCTAAACTTCTCTCCTCTGTCATATAACCCATATACAGAGCTCAACTTCTCTCCCTCTACATATAACCCTATATATCACAGCTTAGCTTCTCTCCCCTATTATAAAAAAACTAATTCACAGAGCTCAGTTTCTCCCCCCTCTGCATATAACCCTTATTCAGAGCTCAACTTCCTCCCTCTACATATAACCCTAATATCACAGCTTAGTTTCTCTCCCTCTATTAAAAACCCTACAATCACATAGCTCACCCTCTCCCTCTATCATATAACCCAAATTACCCAGACTCAGTTCTTCCCTATCATAAAACCCTACAAATCACAGAGCTCAGCTTTCTCTCCCCTATCATATAACCCTATAAAACACAGAGCTCAGCTTCTCTATCAATAACCCATAATCCCAGAGCCAGCTTCCCCTTCTACACAAATATATCACAGAGCTCAGCTTCTTCCCTCTATCATAAAACCCCTATATATCACAGACTCACTTCTCCCCCCAAAACATAAAACCCCCAAATAAACCAGAGCTCAGCTTCTCCTCCCTATCATATAACCCTATATACACAGAGTCAGCTCTCCCCTTTCTATCATATAACCCTATATACACAGAGCTCAGTTTCTCTCCTCTATCATAAAACTCTATTATCAAGAGCTCAGCTTCTCTCCCCTAAAATATAACTTTATATCAAGAGCCAGCATCTCTTCCTCTATCAATAACCTTAATATCAAGAGCTTCACTTCTCTCTATCATATAACCCTATATATCACAGACTCACTTCTCTCCCTCTATCATATAACCCAAAAAATATCACAGACTCTTTTTCTTCCTCTTCCTATAACCCTATAATCAAAAAGAGCTCAGCTTCTCTCCCTCTATCATAAAACCCTATATTCACAAGCTCACCTTCTCTCCCTATCATATAACCCTAATATCACAGAGCTCAGCTTCTCTTCCTCTATCAAAAACCTTATTTTCAACAAGCTCAGCTTCTCTCTATCATAAAACCCTATATATCACATGCTCACTTCTCCCCCTAAATATAACCTTATATTTCACGGGCCAGTTTTCCTCCCTCTATCTATAACCCTAAATATAAAAGAGCTAAGCTTCTCTCCCCCTACAATAACCCCCTTATATCAAAGACTCACTTCTCTCCCACTATCATATAACCCTATATATCACAGTGCTCACTTCCCCCCCTTATCTATAACCTTATATTTCACAGAGCTCAGCTACTCTCCGCTATCAAATAACCCTATAAATCAAAGAGCTAAGCTTCTCTCCCTCTATCATAAACCCCAAAATAATCAAAAGCCACTTTTCCCCTCTACTATAACCCTATATTCACAGAGCTCACGTCTTCCCTATCAATAACCCAAAATGTCACAAGCCCCACTTCTCTCCCCTATCATATAACCCTATATTCACAGAGCTCAGCGCTCTCCCCTCTATCAATAACCCTATATATCACAGAGCTCAGCTTCTCTCCTCTATCCTATAACCCCAATATCACAGAGCTCAGTTTCTCTCCTCTTCCTAAAACCCCTATATATCCCTGAGATCAGCTTCTCTCCTCTCTCAAAAAACCCTATATATCACAGAGCTCAACTTCTCTCCCTGTCATATAACCCTAAATATCAGACTCAACTTCTCCCCTCAAACATATAACCCTAATATCACATTTAGCTTCCTCCCTCTTTTATATAACACATATATCACAGAGCCAAGCTTCTCTCCCTCATCATAAAACCCTACATATCACATAGCTCACTCCTCCCCCTCTATATATAACCCTATATATCACAGAGCTCACTTCTCTCCCCTATCATATAACCCTTATATCACAGAGCTCAGTTTCTCTATCTAAAACCCTATAATCACAAGCTCAGCTTCTCTCTTCTATCACTATATATCCAAAGAGCCACTTTCTCTCCCCTCTTCATAAAACCCCATTATCACAGACCAGTTTTCCTCCCTCTATCAATAACCCTATATACACAAGCTCAGCTTTTTCTCCCTCTACAAATAACCCTATAATCACAGAGCTCAGCTGGCTCCCCCTATCTATAACCCTATTATCACAGAGCTCAGTTTTCTTTTTCCTCTATCATAAAACTCTATATATCACAGGCTCAGCTTCCTCCCTCTATCATAAAAACCCCTATATATCACAGGGGGCTCAGTTTCTTTTTTCCCCTTTAATATAACCCTTAATCACAGACTCTTTTCTCCCTCTATCCTATAACCCTAATATCACAGACTCAGCTTCTCTCCCTCACATAAAACCCTATATATCACAGAGCTCAGCTTCTCTCCCTCTATCAAAAAACCCTATATATCACAGGGGCTCAGCTTCTTTTCCCTACATATAACCCTATAATCACAGAGCTCAGCTTCTTTTCCTCTATCATATAACCTTATATTTCCAGAGCTCACTTCTCCTATCATAAAACCCCTATATAAAAAACAGACCAGCTTCCTATCATATAAACCTATATACACGAGCCTGCTTTTAACATAAAAAATATATATCACAAGCTCAGCTTCTCCCCTCTATCATATAACCCTAATATCCAGATATCAGCTCCTCTCCTCTATCATATAACCCTATATACACAGAGCTTTTTTTTTCAAACTTCCCTCTCCCTCAAAAAACCCAAAAAATAAAGAGCTCGCTTCTCTCCCTCATCATATAAACCCCCTTTAAATCAGAGCTCCCTTTCTCTCCCTCTGGGGCATATAACCCAAAAACCCAACATTGCTCAGCTTTTCCCCCCTATCAAATAACCCTATATATCACAGAGCCCCTTTCTCTTCCCCTATTTAAATATATATATCACAGACCCTCATTCCCCCTCCATCATAAACCCTATATATCACAGAGCTCAGCTTCTCTCCCCTATCATATAACCCTATAATCAAACAACTTCTCCCCCTCTATCATATAACCCCTATATATCAAAGAGCTCAGCTCTCTCCCACTATCAATAACCCTATATATCACAGAGCCAGTTTCTCTCCTCTACCCATATAACCCATATATCACAGAGCTCAGCTTCTCTCCTCTATCAATAACCCTATATATCACAGACTCAGCTTCTCCCTCTTAATATAACCTATATATCACAGATTTCCCTCCCTCTATCATATAAGCCTATAAATCAAGAGCCCCTTCTCCCCCTCTATCATAAAACCCATATTCAAAGACTCAGCTTTCTCTCCCTCTATCATATAACCCTAATATACAGAGCTCAGTTTCTCTCCCCTCTATCATATAACCCTATATATCAAAGCTCAGCTTCTCCTATCATATAACCCTATATATTACAGAGCTCAGCGTCTCTCCTCAAATCATAAACCCAAAATGTCACAGAGCTCAGCTTCTCTCCCTCTACCAAATAACCCATATATCACAGAGCTCAGTTTTTCTCCTTCTACATATCCCCCCCTATATACCCAAGCTCAGCTTCTCTCCTCTATCATATAACCCTTTATATCACAGAGTTCAGCCTCTCTTCCTCTGTCACATCCAGTGGTCAGGTAGGGTAGCATAAATCAAATGACAGGTTCACTTTAAACAAAACAAAAAGTAATGGGGATAGTAAAATGAACTCTTTTTGTATAAAAAGTCTGTAGGTGCACTTGAGTTTTCGGTTGGTAAATGCAAATTAGTGGTCTCTTGCTATCAGAGCTGGGAGAGCTCCAGGGAAGGCTCATTCATTTCTCTGCCAGGTTATCTTGTGTACAGCATACCCCTGTGCTTGAATCTCTGAGATAACGTAAGGTGAAGGTCTGTCTGGTGGCAGATGTCCTGCAGTCCTTGATGAAGCTGAATGCTTGGTAACCTGGCATTCATCACTTGCTTAGAGGCTGGATGAAAGGAATATTGCTTGCTGTAAATAGACTACCGCAGAGAATCCAGCTTCTGCTGACGTCCACTGTAAGCTCAGGAGCAATGGGAAAAAGTTTTAATAGAGTTAAATTTATGCTACACAAAAGCAAGCAGCGGGAACTAATGCAAGCTGGAAAAATTAGAAAGGAATGCCAAGTACAGGAAAGGCCTCGTTATGTCACGCTCATGATAATAACCAAGAACATGGAAGCCAGCTGCTTGGGATCTCTTGAAGTAATGTGAAGGCCGCATGAGCCAGTAATGGCAAACGTTACTATTTAAAGGAGAAGTTGACATCCCAATACACCGCTTTAATAAGTATATTAGAAAATGTGCATTTCTCTTGTGTCTAACTTTTCTTAACCATTTATTGGAATTTGGGAATAAACACTTTTTCTTTAAAATGTAGTTTTAGGAAGATGCCACATCAATACTGCATGAGATATTTTTCTTATTCAATTTTTTTTTAGCTTTATAATGCTTCTCTTATAAAGATAACCCATTCCAGCTGCATCCGTTATTGGGGCTTGTTTTTTGCAGGATAAGATGTATTTTTTTTTCACATTCTAAGGGCTTGTTAACATGACGTTTTGGATATGGGTTTTACGGATCCGTTTTTAACCTGCGAAAACTGGATGCAAACTGCATCCAAAAAGCGGATCCAGAAAACACAACAGCTGATCCTTTTTTGGATGCGTATTTGCATGCGTTTTACGGATCCGTTTTTTGGATCCGTTTTTTTTAATGCTTTATTTAAATCAACCGATCAAACTGCAATTTAAATATAATATAACCTAGCAATGACCAAGAAAAAAAACCTTTTTTTACCTAGTGTCAATTAACTGTACATACACCTATGATTTTAGAACCCGCCCCCCTTAGATACACTACTGCATAACAAATTTCACCATTCAGTTGAATGTATGTTCACATGGTGACTTTGTAGTGTGTGAACATACACTTTTGTGATGCGTGTCTGGGTCAACTCCAGACCCAGGCACAAAATCACAAAAGCATAGTTCACATACAACAACCTCACCGTGTGGACATACATTCACCCCCCCAAAATACATAATAAAAAATAAAAAAAAAAATAAATATTATTTAATATTTAAATTTAAAAAACATAATAATAAAAATAATAAAAAAATAATTAGTTTTACCTCTTAGAAACAGAGACCCGACGTCCCTGTGCATCCGGTGGTATGGTGGGGGCTGTGGGACTGACATTATCCCATGTAGAATGAAGCATTTTCCAATTTGCAATTTTCATCATAAAAAATTAGCCCTTCCCATTGGAATGATACAAAATATAACCCAAACATAAATTTCAAATTTTATATTTAATTTAAATCCAATGCGTTTTTAAAAAAAAGGTGCTTTTTTTAGGGATCCAAACTAGGATCCAAAACGCACCCAAATGTATGCTGCGCAATTGTTAGATCCGTTTTGCTGATCCGTAAAACGGATCACAAAAACGTCGTGTGAACAAGCCCTAAAAATTTTTATTTATAAACAAAATGCCATACAAAATTTACATTTGCAGAAAAAACAGTAAACTGTTTAGGCCGGTTTTACACGGTTATTCCCGAGGGTTTTGTCGCTCACAAATCCGTCGAATAAGGGGGGGACGGGGGCGGGCAGGAGCGCGGCGGGGGCCCGCTCCCGGCCCATAGACAATCTTTATCAAGGCGCTTTACGCGCCGTAAATAATTTCATGTCACTTTTCTCCCCCCGGCGGATTCGCCGGCGGGGGGGGAGCGAGGGAATCCACTGTTCTCTGAGAGCGGGATTACCGAAAATAAACTCAGGTTGGCGCCGCTGAAGCGCAAATCCCGCGCAGTACGGCGCCAATCCACGGCAAAATAAGCCGTGTAAAAGAGGCCAAAAATGTGATACTCATCAAGATTCCAAAACACAAAACAGTGAAAGAAATTTTTATTATTATTTTTTTTATTTTTGAGCGCCCTTTTCCAAAAGCGCTGACTTCAGGTTTCAAAACTAACAAGTCAAACAATTTAAAAGGGTTGAAAATTTCAACTCAAGGGTTTTTTAAAAAAAAGAAAAAGGGGAGAGAGGTTTCCCTCCCCGGAGGGGCTTACACTCTAAAAGGAAGGGGGGAAGAGACAAGGTGGGGGGCAGAAAAAGGTTTGGGGGGATAGTTAGTGACAGCGGGGTTTTATTGTTGGTTGTGGGCAACCCTGAAGAGTGGGTTTTCCGGGTTGTTTTTTTGAGGCGGGGTAAAGTGGGGAGGCTGATGGTTTGGGGCGTGAGTTCCCAGAGTGTGGGTGAAGCACGGGAGAAGTCTTGGAGACGTTGGGGGAGAGCTGATGGGGGGAAAGGCAGAGAAAAGGTCCTTGAGGAGCGGAGGGTTCTGAATGGGAGATATCGGAATTAGAGCAGAATGAGGGAGGGGAAGGTCAGGGAGGGGCCTTTGGGGTAAAGGTTGCTAACAAAATGAATTCGCTGGGAATAAAAAAAGCCATGAAGGGAAGGGAGAGGGAGCGGCGGGGGGGAGATCGAGGAAGAGTAAAATCAACGGGCAGCAGAGTTAAGGATGGATTGGGGGGAGCAAGGTGTAAGCTGGGAGGCCACAAGAAGGATTTTGCAGTATCTAGGCGGAGATGAAAAGGGGGAAGGGAGAGCTTTTTTTGTGCTTTCAAAATTTTAAGAAGAAGGGATACGGGAGATATTTTTCAGTGGAGGCGCAGGGGGGAGGTGAGGGTTGGATGTGCATTTTTGAAGGAAAAGTTTGGAGTCAAGGGTTATCGAAATACCGCTACTATAAAAGATATAGAAATATACTAATGTAGGGCTACTGAGAAACAAAAGAAAGAGCCAAATCAGCCAATATGGTTCGCTTATTGGGTAAATTGTCAGACCCATCACCTCACGGTAAATAATGGGGAAGGTAAAGACATCTATTTATAAAAAAAAAAAAAGGTTCCAAAAGAAAAATAACTACGATGAAGACACCAGACACACACCACAACAGAAAAGACAAGACAACATAAGATGTATTTTTTAATAGTACCATTACTTTACTAAATCATGCACTGGGAAACGAAATTAGAAAAAATTTTGGTGGGGTTGGAAAGGATGTCGGACTGGGGGGTCTGGGGCCCACAGGGGAGTTGATCTTGGGGGGCCCACCCTAGTGTACATGAAAATATTACTAGCCTCACAGACATAAATGCGCCCATTTTACCACATAATAATAATAATAACATGTGCAAAAAAAAACGGGAAAAAAGGGTAGATGCAATACCAGGGAGTCACCTTTTGCTCACACTCTGCAGTCTAACAATCAAGACAAAAGGCTAAGAGCCCATCCATACCCCACCACCCACCCACATAAAAAATCCCCTCCACGTTTCCCTTGGGCACGACCTCACCACCCTTTAAAAAAACACCCGAAGAAAGTAAAAGGTAACCCTATCAAGGGTCAGGTTTCCCTCACTCTTACAGTCAGGGGCACATGTACGCTCCACTATACCCCAGGGGCCCATATAACCTACAACACCACCATATAAACCACATAGAGATCCGAAACCCCAACTCAGTCACACACATTTCAGTGAATACAGCACTGATCCCGTATAGAATAAAAAAAACCCCCGAAAACAGGGACTCACAGAACTCTTATCTGATGATTTTTCTCTTCTTTCATGAGTCTTCTTATTCCCTTTTTTCCCCTGCATCCGTTCCAACCGTCTGATGACTTTCCCGCCCCAACTCATCCCCGCAGAAATTATCCCAAAAATCTTAGAACCTCAATTTTCCACCCTCTTTACCTATTCCCCCCCTCTGACAAAAATTCCCAGGGGGAGTAATGGGGGGGGGACAAGCCATAACAGAGCCTAGTATCCTAAGGGGGTTGGGGGGGGGGAAAACTACCCCCTGGAGATAATGCTAAAAACTATGGCGCTGCCCTCTCAATTATATTACCAGTTAGGAACAAACGGCAAGGCCCCCGGGGGAACTAGATAGGCCCCCCGTTGGAAAGTAGTAGGCCCCGCCCCAGGTCGTTGGTGGGTACCCCAGCCCGGGTGGTAGGTAAACAGCCCCCAGGGAGATAAGCAGGCCCCCGTTTGGCAAGTTGATAGGCTACAGTTAGGTTTTTTGGGGGAACCCCCGTTAGGTAGGCTGTAGTAGGTTTGGGGAGTTCCCGTTAGTTTGACTGAAAGTAGGTGGTTGCCCCCCATTTTTGGTAAGCTTTTAGTTTGTTAGGGCCCTTTTCCCCCCTTTTTATTTGGCTGCAAGCAGTTAGGGCCCCCCTTTTGGTAGAAAAAACAGGGATTTTGGGCTTCCCTTGAAGAGTATAACAGGGAAATTAGGGGTTCCCTTGAAATATATACGGGCTTAGGGTCCCTTTGGTAGTATGCAGGGATTAGGGCCTCCTTGAATAGTAACAGGCAGTTAAGGGGGTTCCCTTTAAGTAGTAAGGCATTTGGGGCCCCCCCTTTGGGAGTAAGCAGCAGTTAGGGCCCCCCTAAGGTAGTATCAGGCGTTAGGGCCCCCCCAAGGTATATGCAGCAAGTTTGGGGGCCCCCCTTAGGTAGTATGCAGATTAAAGGCCCCCCTATAGGGGAGTAGGGAGGCAGTTTGGGCCCCCCTATAGGGATATGCAGGGATTTTTTTGCCCCCCTTTAGGTAGTTTGGGAGGCAGTTAGGGCCCCCCTTAGGTAGATACAGGCAGTTTAGGGCCCCCCTTGGTAGAACAGGCAGTTTGGGCCCCCCTTAGGTATATGCAGGCAGTAGTCCCCCCTTTAGGTAGTAGCAGGCATTAGGGGGCCCCCTTTAGGTATTTTGCAGGCAGTTAAAGGGCCCCCCCTTAGGTAGTATACAGCAGTTAGGGCCCCCCTTAGGTTATAATGCAGGCATTAATGCCCCCCGTTAGGGAATATACAGGGAGTTAGGGCCCCCCCCTTTAGGGATATAAAAAGGGTTAGGGGCCCTCCTTTAGGTATATACGGCAGTTTTTCTTTTATTTTTTTGACCCGTCTGGCACCATGCAATTTTTACCCAAAAAAACGCAGCAGGGTTCGATCCTGCTGCAGCCAAAACACGTCCAAACACGCATCTGCATGTTGGATATGTTTTGGATATGATTTTGGTTGCGATTTTTGGGTTCTAAACAGATCCAAAACACCGTGTGAGCATTCCCTTAAACTAGATGTGTCAAAAAAGGGGATACAATTGGCACGTTTTATAATGGATTTCTGGCTCAAACACCATAATAAATGTGCTCAACCCGTCCCAAAACGGGCCCCCATAAAAGGCCAACATACATTGTTTCTTTTTTTTACAATAAAAACCAGATGTAGATATTCCAATACGGTGATTTTAGTTATTATGTGGCAGATTAATAATTTTCATTTTTAATAATAATTTCCTCAGCAGGCACCTTCATTATAGCACAACCCCCGCCCCTCCCTGCAGTAATGGAACCAATTATTTCTGCTTAAATAAAAATTTTTTTTTTGAGCAAACTGACTTTATTGTATTTGAAGTTGTAATTTGTTTCACTGTTGAAGTTCTAGAACTGAAGACTGTTTGTTTTTTTCGGGGCAGGTGGGGAATAAAAGCTCGGCAGATGGACCTTCTTCCTCTGCCAAGAACAAATAATGGTATTTTTCTCATTAATTGAGGTGGGGGAGCATCTTTGGGACACCAAAAGAATCTCTTTTTTTGTCAGATATTGCAGCTTGGTGTGGAGAGGGAGCCTTTGCTTGTTCAGCTTTCTTCCCTTTTTTTTTTTTTTTTGGTTTTGCTATGTGCACAGTGTAAAGAAAACAATAGAATATAGCATAGTCATATGCCTCGTGAAAGAAGAATTACTTTTATTTTATACATCATTTTTATGTGAAAAAGGGTATGAAGAAAGCAGTACGCCGCGTGTTGTAAAACTTCTACGTAGCAGCCAATCAGAATTCAGCTGATAATTTTTAAACTGCACTGGACATAAAAGCAGAGCTGTGATTGGTTGCTGTAAGCAACGAGGACGCCTTTCTTTCTCTAAGATGGTTTTCATACATAATCAGCATGGAGGCGGGCTACTATTATAGGGTTTCTTCAGCAAAAGAAGAAAAATAAATATATAAACTGTCATAATAAAAAAAATGCCTAAATTCTTTAATTAGAAAAAAAATCTCCTTTTTTTTCTCAGTATAGCAGAAGAAAATGGTCCTTCCTCAGCAGAAACCTTTCCCCGGGAAAGCAGAGTACAGCAGTAGGCAACTCTGAGCTGCTTCCTTGGGGTTTGGGTGACTGACAAACTGGGATGTGTGCTTACTCACCTGAAAACTTGTGGTGGGAGGGGGCTCGGGATTAGAAAGGAGACGGTTCAAATAAAAGTGAGCATGTATATGTGTGTATACATCGATATATAATAATACATTTCTTTTTGGATATAGTGATGAATTTATAGCCCGGGTGAAAGGAATCAGGCTTTTGTAGTTTTTATACAGCACGCCTAGCAACTGTAGCTTTGCCCAGTGAGGAGAAAGATCCAACATGGTAATATTATACAATATAACAGCGTTTGTAAGTAGGTCACACACTGGATTTTGACATAGATTACTGCTTATACTTAGTATTCCGCCATTATATGTTCTTATTTGCTTTGGTTTCTCATACAATCCGTTTAAAGGGGTTTTGTTATGAGCTCACTTGCACACTGCTGGTCTCCTCATAGTAAGCTATGAGACGACCAGCTCCAAGAATGGAGAGGGCAGTGGCAGCTGTATTTTGGGGAAATCCTTAGAAATGCAGGGGGTTGCCCTCCTTTTTATGAACAAACCACACACTGAGGTTTTTCCTTAAACCCAAACAAACCCATTTTAATAGTATTCTCTCTCCACCCATGCACTTCATGTATGAACACCATGAGGGGTCAGGCAGTCGGACTGGGACTGAATAGCAGCCTTGGCACAACCGGCCACCAGCCCACATACAAAATCCACCTCCAGATTTTCTCTTGGTGACGCACATCGCCACTTTCTAAAATAGACAATACTATAAACACAATCAAGAAAGTAAAAGTGGTATATAGCAACTCCTAATCACAGGGACCAGTGTGCACTCACTTTACGATCAGGCACAAGTGTACCCTGCCTCTATACAAGTGTAACCTACAATGCCGCCATGTAGTGACCACATAGTGGTCAGATCACCAGCAATCACAGATCAGCGATGGTCAGGTCACCATCACGTGAATACAGCAATGATCCAACACAGAAGCAAAGTAACCACTGCCATGAGGGACTCTTAAAGGGGTTTTCTCATTACATTAAATGGTCTTCAGAATAAGGGGACAGTGAAAACAAGCAACTTTGCAATTGGATGTCATTTACAAAGCTGTCTTGTTTTCACAGTCTGCCTTATGTTCGTTTTGTGTAAACACTGTTCCCCAGTGCCGGTCGGATTCAACCTCCTTTCATTTCATTGGCTGGGTTTACTAATTTACATTCTTTTCTGGCCCCTGGTCGTATTCATGGGAGCGTGCATTCCTGCCTCTCTCACTCAAAATAAGGGGCTGGCAATAATTTCCCTTTGCACAGCCAGCAGAAACACAGAGGCACTGCACCTGCTTCTACAATCAGATAACAGCAGAATTGTGCCTCGGTGCCTAATGCTGCTGCGTGTAAACATAGAAAGGAGACAGATCTGTGCTGCTTGGAGGGTTTATAGAAGATGGATTCAAACTGTACCAAACCTCCCGCTGTGAGAGGGAGAAGAGATCAGTGCTTGAGTTCATAGAGACTGTCTAGATTGAATGCAGGGTTGTGTAGGTAAACAAAACAGCTCTTTACAAAATAAGACTGCATAGGGGAGGGAATGACCACAGTGACAAAGTGGACTCAGACAGAGGGGAGGATGTGCTATCCCCTCCCACTGATCTCAAACAAACACACACTGACCCAGAGCGAGCATGAACAGTGAAGGGGGGGGGTGATGTCATGCCCCTTCACTTAAGAAACACCCAGCTGGGAGGGAAGAACACCCTGGATTTGAAGAGCTGAGAAACTGAAAGTACAATGAAGCAGACGAACTGATGAAGCGATAAATCCACTTTAAGAAATGTCTTCTCTGATGGTAGACTTCTCTTCTCCATCCAACTCAGAACGCCATGACGACTTCTCCGATATGGCTTGTCCCTGCAAAATTTACTGCTCAAACATTTTAGACTCCTCACTTTTCCAGCACCCCTTCACCTATTCCCTGTATCTTATACTGGCTGCGATCGCTGAGCTAACGTGACCCATCGATGCAGCTATGTGACTCAGGGGCCCAGGTGCAAGTGCGAACACTACGCCACTGGTCGGTGGGACAAGGCGCTGCGGCCCAGACCCTGCTGACCCACTGGGAATCTGCCTGGTTGAGCAGGGCCTGCTGTTCAGGAAAGGCACATGGGACAGATTTGCTGCAAATTTTCTGTGCGGATTGGCACACAGAAAATTAACAATTCTCATGTGATAGAAATTGACCTCAGATACAGATTTTTCAACCTAATGCATGACAATTTCTCTTGCAGATTTATTGTGCATTTTACCCATCTGAATACCCATCTTAAAATCTGCATGATTTTATTTACATGATCATTTTTTAAGTACAGATTTACCTCCCTTATTTTCAGTGGAAAATTTCAGCAGCATATAAGGGGCCCAAATTAAAAAAAACATAACAAAAAAAAAACATACACCCACGGTTCTAGTGCCAGATCACCAGTCTTCTGTTTACAATCGCCTACGTCTGTACGAGGATGTCACTGCTGCAGCGGTCACCTGCCTCTACTTCAATTACAGTTCGAAACTGTTCGCTCCAGAACGGTAAATGTGAATCAGAGATACATAACCGCTGTAGCCGGAAAGTGGAAGACTGGAGAGACCCAGCGCTAGAAACATGGACCAGGAAAAGGTGAGTATAGTTGTTTTTTTTTTTCTTTTATTGGGCCCTTGGAGAATCATACTATTTATTTATTTTTTAACAAAGTGGACATCCCCTTTAAGTCTTTTGGTCCCATTTGGCAGCAGAAAACCACCTGCAGTGAAGTAAAAAGAGAAAAAGAATGAACTAAAAACTCGGGGGTTAGTGCCATGAGCATTTTTTTTTTTTAAAGATTTCATTCACTGCAGTAGAAATTGGATTTACTTGCTGTACTAAAGCAGAATTAGTACAGCAAATTCCCCACATTATGCTCTATTGACATTGTTGTTTGTCAGCTTTCAAGTGTATTTGATGGCCTAAGTTAGCATAGTATGTAGCACTATTCTCGACATTTAAAAAGACCAGACTCCTAAGGGTATGTGCACATGTTGGACTTTTCCGATATGAAAAATCCGAGGTGTAATTGTAATAGAAAGTAGCCTCAAAAGGGCTATTCTGTCCTTGTGGGGGTTCAAATTATGTTAAAAATAACAAAAGGTGCCCCCAGAAAAACACAAAAAAAACATCCTTGTGTATGAAAGTGCTTTTGATTTTATTCACAAAATGGGGGTTTTTTTTAAAACCCTTTTGCAAATGAGTAGATAAGAAGGCTAAAATTAGCGGTGTGGGGGTCTTTGGACGTCCTTTCTGGGGACCCTCCTCAAGTTTGGAATGTCTGAACACGGGTTAACTTCTGCGGGCGCATCTTGGATTACACGCGATTTTTCCCCAAAACTACTACGGGCCCTTTTGTTTTAAATTTAAAAAAAGGTTCCAACAGCTTTTACAGCGGACTTTTAAAAGAAAGTGCCTATTAGTAATAATATGTTTTATGTGAGGGTTATACTAATAATACTTTAAAAATAGAGCCCAAAAAGGTCCAAACACTATAATAACCTTTTTTTCCCCATCCACAACAGCCCCCCCCTTGAGACTTTGTCTCTTTTTTTTAATCTTTCCCTTTCCCCTTTCCCATTCCTCTTTCCCCATTTTGTTTTTGGGGGAATTTTCCTCGCCCCGACAAGGGCGGCCCCGTAGCCCTGTTTCCCCCTACTCACCCTCACTTTAGGTTAATTTCTTTGAGAAACGTGGGGTTTGCAGAGGGGTAGATACTTTCCGGGCACTTCTGACGTCAAGGGTCTTCCGGAATGTGTCTTAAGTCCAAAACATCATAGGTGTCAGGTTTGGACAGCTGAAGGGTTTTGTGGTAGTGTCGCTGTCATCATGAGGCCGGCCGTGACAACTGTTCTAGTGGGAGTACCCGGGGGTCCAAGCTCCACAAATTTTACCTCAAAAAAGGGGAGCCCCACAACAGAAAATTAGAGCAAGATTTAGCAACACAATCAATATGGAAATACTTTTGGGCAAGCATTCCCGCCAAACCTTAAACATGAAAAAACACTGTAGGGGTGATCTTCCTGAGACGCTAAAAATTTTCTGGGGGAACATCTAGTTTTTCTAATGGCCACAGTGACCTTCCCATTTGGTCGTATTTTTCTGGGATAAAAGTAAGCGGGTTTCTCCTGTTTGGGTGGACAGTGATCTCGGTAGAAAGGGGGATTAAAACCCAGCGGCCACCTGGTTCCTTGCCTTTTAAACTCATCAGGGACCCCCCTTTGGGGCCTCCTATTGCATCAATATACACATGGGGGAAAAAAGTTTCCCTTTTTTGGAGGTTTCTTTTCCCTTTGGGGCTGATTTTGTCCTAACTTCTGAACCCTCATCCTATATAGGTTTCCCCCGGACATATATCCGCCTCGGCGCTGTGGGTCTTCAATATTAGGTTGGGGGCTGCTTTTTCCGGGTTCCTCCTTTCCGACGGGTTCCATCTTTGTCAACCTCATCCTGTGAGTAGGGGTTCCCCCGTTTGTCCCCCTTTCCCTTTAAGGCAGTCTGGGTTCTATACCCCCAATCTTTCCCCGGTTCCAAAACAAGCCCCCCAGAAAATTAGCAAGAGGGCCCAGTACTCCCCCGTCACACAAAAAATTATGATGGGTTTTCTGCCCAAAGTTAAAGCAAATAAACTTAAAATAGAAAACGCAGATCTGCCCTCTCTCGGGGGTGGGGGGATTTGCGTTGAAGCGTGGCCCATTTGGGGTTTTCCGCCCCTTGACGGTGTGGGTGCAGCGGGGATTGGTACGGCCCCTAAAACCTGGGCTCTAGGTTTTTTAAACCCAAATTCTTTACGTAGCCCCATCTCCGGGGCCTGTGGCTTATGACAGAAAACTCTGGGGGAAAATGGGAAAACTTTTTAAAATACATTAGCGACAACTTTTTAACCCATGCAGTCACAAAGGCATAGCATGTTTTGTAGCTACAACTCCTGAGGGAAAAATCACCTAGCCTTGGGGGCACTCCCAAACAGGATTCATGGGGGAAAGAGACTAATTTATCCCGGGGGTGTGCCAAACCTAAAAAAGCTTGGGCAGGCTTTTGGGCCCAGGGCAGACTGTTTTCTTGCCATTTAAGCATCCGTGTTTTCAGAGTCCTTTTCCATGTCCCATTGCATCAGCTGGGTATAGTGCCCGTGGCAAGCGGGGTTGCCCCCCAAACCCAATAGCCCGTCTTTTCGTTTTTTCTTGGCCCCCTTTCTTTTTCCCAATTCTTTTTTTCCAGTGGAGCTTTTTCCCTTTCATTTTGGGCCCAGCAATCTCCTTGAAAGGTTGGGGTGAGTTTTCCTCCTGCACCACTGAACTGATTGTTCCCCCTTTCTCATGCGGCCTGTGTGGCGCTTGGTCAGCAATTTTTTTCGTCTTCTTTATTCGCTTCCCCATGACCTTTCATTTTGTTGGCCATGCCCCGTGGCAGCAGAAGTGCACCCATCAGGCCCTAAAATGGCTTTCCTTGTTTATGGGGTTCCCGCACCGGAGAAATCCTTTGTTTTCCAAAAATAGGTCCAACGTTTTTTATTTGATCCTACATGTTTTTGGCCATTTTGCCCCTGCCCAAAAAGTCATGCCCCCTTTCTTGGGCTGACTTAGCAAGGGGGCAGACTTCTCGCTTCCAAACCGGGTTTGGATGTGCCAGGGCCATTTTCCGGTGATATCGTCCTGCACGTCTGCAAATCTGGACCCACCCCACAAAAAGAACCAAATTCGGGTTAAAATGAAAAAATCTCCATTTTATGACTTCAAAGTTTCAGGCTTTCTTCAGTACCCCCGGATTTTATATTCCTCTTGTCCTCATTCCCCCCTTGAAAAAGGGGGGAAGTAATTTGGCTGGATAAAAACACAACAGCGCAGCAGAGTGACTTTTCCCGGGGCAGGGGGGGAAAGAAACTGAAGCTGAGAGCTGTGTGTTGAAGATTTTGGGGTTTTAAGAATGGCGGAATGTCACATGGGGGCCAAAAGAGAGGAGGGCCCGACTACAATATACGCTGTCTTGTCCAGCAGCACTTGGGCTGCAGTACACTGTAAACTGGAAGGTCCCCACTTGAATGGGTCAGTTTTTGCAGAGTAGTCTCCAACTGGTTGTTTCGGCCTCCATGGGCCTTGGCAGAACCCCCAGGGATGCCCCCTTTTCCCCTTTCTGATACAAAGAGTTTTAAAGGTTTTTTCGGGGTAGCCCGGGTGCCTGTGCAGGAGCACGGCTTCTTCATCAAGGTGGAAGGGATTTGTTTTCCCACGCCTCACACCAAATTTTGCAAAAGAGGGGATACCCCTGGCCTTTTGGATGCCCTTAGGAATGGGGCAGACATACAGCAGGGTCCAAGTACTAGCTTGGGGTTTCTCCTCCTTTTTTTTGCGGGGGGGCCCATGTCTCTCTTTTTGCATTCAAAAAAGTAACGGTGGTCTTGGTTGTAGGCCCAGATTTCCATTGCGGGGGGCCACACCCAGAGCAACCTTGATCCCACATTCCCACAGGACTTGCTCTCGATGCCTTGGTAGCTAGAAGCCCAAACTAGTGGTAGTCTTGACTGCCGAACCATCTTCATCTGCTTTTGTTTGAGTCCCAGGCCCACCCAAAGGCACGGGTCAGCCGAGCTGGGGGCTTCTCAAAAAAAGAAAACCCCTAAATCAGAGAAATTGAGTTTTCCATGCATGATATTTCTCCACTGTTTCCCCTTTACCCTGGTGAAGTCGCATGTCAACCCCCTGATCTGAAATTTGGCCCCCCAGTTTTTGTTTTAGCGTTCAAACATTACACTCTGGGGGGCCGTAAAACCTCATTCATCCCTGGCGGCTTGTTTGGGGGTTTTGGGCCACAATGAGCCCCTGTTTTCCCCTCCCCTTTAACCTCTAACAAGGCAAAAAATCTTTGTAAGTGCTGTGTGTTCTTGCTTTCTGGTATTTCTTAAATAGGGCTTGGTTGTTTCTCGGTCCATAAATTTCACTTGTTAAGAACAACACTTACTCGGGGGGGAATGTAACATAATATGTCGGGCCTTCCCCCCTCCCCTTCGTAGGCGGTGAAAAAAGGGGTCTGCCGTAGTAAATTTCCCGGGGCCCCTTCCCACGGGTCAGCTGTACTCCCCATGTTTTTCCCCGGGGTGTGCGTGCGGGTGGGTAGCTGGTGTGCCCCCTTTACGCAAGCCAAATATTTGCTCTGGCTTGCCCAGAGCTCATCCGCTCGTTCTTCCTCCTTCTTGTCACCCTCATGTGTTAGACCCTGCCCCACTTATCTTCTCCTCCCGTACCTAAGGTTCTCCACGTAGGCCGGGCGGGGCCTGGTCCCCAAATTTCCCCAGTTTCTGCTCCATGATTGGACTACTTGCTTTTGTCCCCATCTTGGTCCCGGAAAAAAAGGGGAAACCCCCGGAAGGGGGCGTGCATTCCCCCAGAAGGAAGAGGATGTGATTTCCCTAATGGGGCAGTAGGGGGGGGGGTGGGAAGTGACATGGAAAGGGGGCAGTGGCCAAAAAAATTTTAGGTATTTGGGGTGCACGGGCAGGGCGGGAGCAGTGGTGTGGTTACAGGGGGCGGGGTGAGGGTCACAGGTGGGCTGTTTTGGGGCGGTTTTCCCCTATTGTTGCAGCATTCTGTTCCCCCCTGACTTTCCTCCACCCCCAAGACAAGCCCCTCCGCCTTAAGGGCGTCGGCACATTTATTCACATTTCCTTTGTTTCAAAAACTTCTCCTGGGGGTGATACCATAGGAGTGCACCCCCGGGGGCCCACCCTTCTTTATGATCATCAATTTAACTGTCCCAGGATTCGCCTCAAAAACATTCCCAAAAACCCTTTAATCTACTTCTTTCTGATCAACCCCCAGACATTTCCCTTCTTTACACAAATACTTTCTGAGGGCTTAAATCACATTCATATTGCAAATTTTCAGGGTATTCACTTATTTTTCCATCAACAATGAGACTCTTTGCTAACATTCTTACACTCTAAACCCCAATGGCGTGTGCACTAAATCAATACCAAACTTCTTTGTTTCTTCTTTTACAAAACAGTTTACCACTTTCAGGACCACAACGACAAAACTCGACAGTGTACGAACGTGATAGAAAAAACCGTTTCATGCCGCGTGCCAGCTTTTCCTCTTACCAAGGAAAAGCTTAATTTATGATTCCCCATCAAATGAATTTCAATTTTCCAAATGCTTTTTTTCCCCAAGCCAGCTGACCGCCCCCCTCTCGGAGGAACAGAATTTTCCCTGTTTTTTCCCCCTCGGGGGGGATTTTTCATAAATCCCCCTGGCGCCTCTAGGGGTTTTTGGCTCGGGGATTCCTCATGACTTAACACCTTACTTTCCCAGCTTTGCTTTCAATCAGTTTCAAAAAATTCAATACAATAAACAGAAAAAAACCCCATAAGGAGTTAATTTGACAGGTTAGGTTTAATAGCATGGGGCCCGATCATTGCCCGTCACGGATTAACAATTAACCGAATGAAACATGTCAGTCCCCCTAACAAACAATCTGCCCGGACAACAAAGTATAAAACTTTACTTACCCGGGGCAATATTCAGAAAGGGACGCCCTTTTTTTCATCCCCGTCCCCCAGTTAAAACTCCCCCCCTTTTAGTTTTGGTTAATAAATCGATTAAGCCCCTGCCCCCCGTTGCAAGGGGACTCGTAATAGAAAATAGCCCTAAAAGGGCTATTTGTCCTTTTGGGGGGGTTCAAATTATCTTAAAAATAAAAAAAGATGCACCGAGAAAACAATCCAACATGCCTTGAGTAGGAAAGTGCTTTTATTTTTTCACAAAATGGGGTTTTTTATACCCTTTTGCAATGGGATAAGAAGGCATCAATTACTGGCTGTGAGGGTTTTTGGGACGTCCTTATCTATGGACCAAATCCTCACAGTCCAAAGTCTGAAAAACAGGGTGTAATTCTGACTCGCCATCTTGGATTACACGACGATCTATCAAAATACACAAAGGGAGCCATTTTGTTTAAAACTTAATAACAAAAAAGGGATCATACAGCTTTTACTCTTCTATTTTGTTGGCCTTTATGTATTAATATGTAATGTGAGGGGAAATAACTAATCATTAAATAGAGCCAAAACACCCAAAAATTCCTTTGGGGCCCACCACAAATAATCATCAGAGAAATCTGGGCAATTAACTATATGTGAAACTATTCATACTCTGGCCGTTCAGATGATTGGCAGTCGGTTTGCACAAGGATTTTAACGTAGAATCCACATTGAATTCCTCTGTGGTGTGAACATACGCTAATAGAATCTTGTCTTACCGCAGTATAGTCAATACAATTAGACCCTTTTTCATTAAGTCCATTACAAACCCCTTTTGTATACTGATTTGACCTGTAAAAGACATGACGGGAATGCTAGAACAGTGGGGTTCTAGTGACCTTGGGATTGTCTCATCTCAGAGTTTCATAGGATGCATGAATGAAATAATGCTGCTTTGTTCTGTCACTTCCTGGTCAAGCTGTCTGTAATTAGCATATGAGCTCCGTGTATTCAGACTTCTCTGTTTATTATGCTTATCAGTCTATATTACAAAATATACAGAAAAAGGGGAAAAAATACTCAAGAAAAAGACGGAAACAGAAACATGGCCATACTCACTGCTAGTGAAGCTGAAGTGAGCCTAAACACAGCACAGAGGCAACACACGCCCCCATGCCATTAAAGAAAAATACCCAGGTGCAGCTAATGGGTAGTGTCCCATACATCTCTCCACTAGGTGGACAGAAAGCTGCACCTTAAATTGACATCTATTCACATAGCATGCAAAAAAGCAAAAAAAAGCCACAGTACCATACGTTGGGAAACTATACAGATACAAAAATACCCATAAGACAAACTAAATCACACCATCCACGCATGGGGGGGGCGGCCGCTGGTATTCTACTTGCATCCAGTCCCCAGTACTGTTGGGCAAAAAAAACTATTTTACATACTGGAAAAACATCAAATATGAGGTATTGGTTTAACATAATGGCCATTATATTGTAAGCCTGTAAGCCATCTTCAAGGCTCCTCATCTATTGCAGGTCCCTACACTCCCTTAAAATCACAAAATATACAGAAAAAAGGGGAAAAAAAAATATTCAAGAAAAAAAACGGAAACAGAAACATGGCCATACTCACTGCTATATTAGCTAAATTACTTTCTCTGAGGTCCAGAGAAGATTCTCAGCTCATGTAAACAGTAGAGTAATTAGTCTTTTGTCTGAAAGATCAGATAAAAACAAGCTCTCACTGTCTGGAGTTCTGTGCTGTCTACCTGTGTGATGATGTCACTCCCTGCTATCAGAACAAACAGCAGGAGGGGAGAAGTACACAGGTCGGTCACTAGCGGAACCAGAGAGAGCCAGAAAGGTGATAAAATCACCTGTAGCTCCTTAACAAAAAAAGATGAACAAAGCAATATATTTGGAAAACGTCTTCATTTAGTGTTCCCTACATTTTGAAAGCTGTTCTTTGTATTGCAAGTCAACCCCTTTAAGGGTGCATCCACATAGCAGTATGCAGATACCATTCTTTAATCCGAATCTTGCACGTATTTTGACATCTCGTACACGGTTTGTGGGACGGTTCTGCCCGCGGTTTGCAGATTCCCTGTCCCCCTCCACCACTGACATGTTTATGTTCTGCCCGAAAACCGGGCGGAGGAGCGAACATGTTCTAAGTTTTTCGGAACGCCAGCGGTGTACAAAACCAACCAACAGAAAATCTGTGCAGTGGGGACTTCTGCACGGATTTTCTATTTAAGTCTATGTAAGAGGTTGGCAGTCGGTTTACAGACGACTTTCAAATCCAAAAGCCGCCTGTAAAACCAACTGAAAACCCATGCTGGAGGGATTGGCCCTAATGGTTTTGTTTCATAAAGGAAATCCCTGTCCATTCCTTCTCTTAGGGCATTTTGATATCATAGAAGAGGTCCACCTCTGATGCAGTAAGGCGAAGCTGCTTTGTAAGCGAAAGCCTGACTGGCCTACATTTAATTGCCGGCATGTAATAATACTACATCTCCCAACATCTGTTCTGAAGCGACTTTGTTGTACACTTAAAAGGTTTGTCCCAAGTAAGACCATCATCCGCTTTCCATCACTGCCACCCCCATGATCATGAGAATGTGGAGAAGGCTATCTTCAGTGGTCCAATAAGCAGTGAGTGGGGCATCCATGTTCCATCTTGATCTGGAGGATTTAGTACCCCAGTTCTCATGATTAGTGGTGGGACCGTTTGAATGTCAGATATTATGGATTCTTTGTATGACAGATACTGATAATTGATCCTAATAGACTTGCTTCCGGATATTCTGTGTTCTTTGTATGACAGATACTGATAACTGATCCTATAGACTTGATCCAGATATTCTGTGTTCTTTGTACAACAGATACTGATAACTGATCCTATAGACTTGATCTGGATATTCTGGATTCTTTGTACGGTAGATACTGATAACTGATCCTATAGACTTGATCTGGATATTCTGGATTCTTTGTACGGTAGATACTGATAACTGATCCTATAGACTTGGTCCAGATATTCTGTGCTCTTTGTATGACAGATACTGATAACTGATCCTATAGACTTGGTCCAGATATTCTGTGTTCTTTGTATGACAGATACTGATAACTGATCCTATAGACTTGGTGCAGATATTCTGTGTTCTTTGTACAACAGATACTGATAACTGATCCTATAGACTTGATCCGGATATTATGGATTCTTTGTACAACAGATACTGATAACTGATACAATAGACTTGATCGGGATATTATGGATTCTTTGTACAACAGATACTTATAACTGATAATATAGACTTGATCTGGATATTATGGATTATTTGTACGATAGATACTGATAACTGATCCTATAGACTTGATTCTGGATATTCGGGGATTCTTTGTACGGTAGATACTGATAACTGATCCTATAGACTTGATCTGGATATTCTGGATTCTTTGTACAACAGATACTGATAACTGATCCTATAGACTTGATCTGGATATTCTGGATTCTTTGTTTGACAGATACTTATTTCTTGATTAATTCTATAGGATTGCTTATTCTGGATTCTTTGTACAATAGATACTGATAACTGATCCTATAGACTTGATCCGGATATTCTGGATTCTTTGTATGATAGATACTGATAACTGATCCTATAGACTTGTTTCCAGATATTCTGTCCCTCTTTGTATGACAGATACTGATAACTGATCCTATAGACTTGGTCCAGATATTCTGTGTTCTTTGTATGACCGATACTGATAACTGATCCTATAATCTTGGTGCAGATATTCTGTGCTCTTTGTATGACAGATACTGATAACTGATCCTATAGACTTGATCCAGATATTCTGTGTTCTTTGTACAACAGATACTGATAACTGATCCTATAGACTTGATCTGGATATTCTGGATTCTTTGTACGGTAGATACTGATAACTGATCCTATAGACTTGATCTGGATATTCTGGATTCTTTGTACGGTAGATACTGATAACTGATCCTATAGACTTGGTCCAGATATTCTGTGCTCTTTGTATGACAGATACTGATAACTGATCCTATAGACTTGGTCCAGATATTCTGTGTTCTTTGTATGACAGATACTGATAACTGATCCTATAGACTTGGTGCAGATATTCTGTGTTCTTTGTATGACAGATACTGATAACTGATCCTATAGACTTGGTCCAGATATTCTGTGTTCTTTGTATGACAGATACTGATAACTGATCCTATAGATTTTATCCGATATTATGGATTCTTTGTACAACAGATACTGATAACTGATCCTATAGACTTGATCTGGATATTATGGATTATTTGTATGACAGATACTGATAACTGATCCTATAGACTTGATCCGGATATTCTGGATTCTTTGTACGGTAGATACTGATAACTGATCCTATAGACTTGATCTGGATATTCTGTGTTCTTTGTATGACAGATAATGTTAAATGATCCTATAGACTTGATCTGGATATTCTGGATTCTTTGTATGACAGATACTGATATCTTGATTAAGTCTATAGGATTGCTTATTCTGGATTCTTTGTACAATAGATACTGATAACTGATCCTATAGACTTGATCCGGATATTCTGGATTCTTTGTATGATAGATACTGATAACTGATCCTATAGACTTGGTCCAGATATTCTGTTTTCTTTGTATGACAGATACTGATAACTGATCCTATAGACTTGGTCCAGATATTCTGTGTTCTTTGTATGACAGATACTGATAACTGATCCTATAGACTTGGTCCAGATATTATGGATTCTTTGTACAACAGATACTGATAACTGATCCTATAGACTTGATCTGGATATTCTGGATTCTTTGTATGATAGATACTGATAACTGGTCCTATAGACTTGATCCGGATATTCTGGATTCTTTGTACGGTAGATACTGATAACTGATCCTATAGACTTGGTCCAGATATTATGGATTCTTTGTACAACAGATACTGATAACTGATCCTATAGACTTGATCTGGATATTCTGGATTCTTTGTATGACAGATACTGATATCTTGATTAAGTCTATAGGATCAGTTATTCTGGATTCTTTGTACAATAGATACTGATAACTGATCCTATAGACTTGGTGCAGATATTCTGTGCTCTTTGTATGACAGATACTGATAACTGATCCTATAGACTTGGTGCAGATATTCTGTGTTCTTTGTATGACAGATACTGATAAACTGTTTCCTATAAGACTTGGTCCAGATATTCTGTGTTCTTTGTATGACAGATACTGATAACTGATCCTATAGACTTGATCCGGATATTATGGATTCTTTGTACAACAGATACTGATAACTGATCCTATAGACTTGATCTGGATATTATGGATTATTTGTACGATAGATACTGATAACTGATCCTATAGACTTGATCTGGATATTCTGGATTCTTTGTACGGTAGATACTGATAACTGATCCTATAGACTTGATCTGGATATTCTGGATTCTTGTAAAAACAGATACTGATAACTGATCCTATAGACTTGATCTGGATATTCTGGATTCTTTGTATGACAGATACTGATATCTTGATTAAGTCTATAGGATTGCTTATTCTGGATTCTTTGTACAATAGATACTGATAACTGATCCTATAGACTTGATCCGGATATTCTGGATTCTTTGTATGATAGATACTGATAACTGATCCTATAGACTTGGTGCAGATATTCTGTGCTCTTTGTATGACAGATACTGATAACTGATCCTATAGACTTGGTGCAGATATTCTGTGTTCTTTGTATGACAGATACTGATAACTGATCCTATAGACTTGATCCGGATATTATGGATTCTTTGTACAACAGATACTGATAACTGATCCTATAGACTTGATCTGGATATTCTGGATTCTTTGTATGATAGATACTGATAACTGGTCCTATAGACTTGATCCGGATATTCTGGATTCTTTGTACGGTAGATACTGATAACTGATCCTATAGACTTGATCCAGATATTATGTATTATTTGTACAACAGATACTGATAACTGATCCTATAGACTTGATCTGGATATTCTGGATTCTTTGTATGACAGATACTGATATCTTGATTAAGTCTATAGGATCAGTTATTCTGGATTCTTTGTACAATAGATACTGATAACTGATCCTATAGACTTGGTGCAGATATTCTGTGCTCTTTGTATGACAGATACTGATAACTGATCCTATAGACTTGGTGCAGATATTCTGTGTTCTGTGTATGACAGATACTGATAACTGATCCAATAGACTTGGTCCAGATATTCTGTGTTCTTTGTATGACAGATACTGATAACTGATCCTATAAACTTGGTGCAAATATTCTGTGTTCTTTGTTTTGACAGATACTGATAACTGATCCTATAAACTTGGTGCAGATATTCTGTGCTCTTTTTATGATAGATACTGATAACTGATCCTATAGACTTGGTGCAGATATTCTGTGCTCTTTGTATGACAGATACTGATAACTGATCCTATAGACTTGGTCCAGATATTCTGTGTTCTTTGTATGACCGATACTGATAACTGATCCTATAATCTTGGTGCAGATATTCTGTGCTCTTTGTATGACAGATACTGATAACTGGTCCTATAGACTTGATCTGGATATTCTGGATTCTTTGTATGACAGATACTGATATCTTAATTAAGACTATAGGAACTGAGATTCTGGATTCTTTGTATGACAGATACTGATAACTGATCCTATAGACTTGATCCAGATATTCTGTGCTCTTTGTATGACAGATACTGATAACTGATCCATATAGACTTGGTGCAGATATTCTGTGCTCTTTGTATGACAGATACTGATAACTGATCCTATAGACTTGGTGCAGATATTCTGTGCTCTTTGTATGACAGATACTGATAACTGATCCTATAGACTTGGTGCAGATATTCTGTGCTCTTTGTATGACAGATACTGATAACTGATCCTATAGACTTGGTCCAGATATTCTGTGTTCTTTGTATGACAGATACTGATAACTAATCCTATAGATCCATCCGTCTTGTATCATCTTGGCATTATATTTAATGGTATTTTTATGGCTCGTGTAGTTTGCCCGACGTATCCCATCCCACAAGGACACTTCAACAGATATATCACGTTTTTTGTGTTGCATGTATAGAAGCCTCTGATGTTAATTTTATATCCTTTTGTTGTATGGGACACGAACGAACCTTTTATGATAGAATGACAATTCTGACAATTCATGCATGCATAAGTACCAATACGTTGAGATGAAAGGGTTAATTGTTGTGTCTGTTTTTTCCTCAAAATATCTGACTTCATTACTTCATTCCCTAGTGTTTTTCCTTTCCTGTACACAAATTTCGGATATTTTTTAAACAAATGGCCATACTTTTGATCACTCGATAAAATGTGCCAGTGTTTTTGATAACGTGTGCTATCTGGTTACTTTGTCGTCCGGATTTACTTACAAACATAAAACCTTCAGGGTTACTTTTTTCTTTTTTGGAGATAGGAGTTCTTCTCTTTTGATTCCTAGTACTTCGTACCCAACCTGTTCTAATTCTTGTTTACAATATTCTCTTTGAGTAAATTTGTCTATAATTTTATCCATTTGTTGAATATAACTATGGTCGTCCGTACAAATTCTTCTTGCTCTGACTAATTTACTTTATACAATCCCATTGAACACGTTAGGTGCATGGCAACTATCTCTGTGTAGAATGTTATTTTTTTCCATAGGTTTCACGTACATAGTGGTTTTTATTTTTGATCCTTCTCCTTCTATTTCAACATCAAGGTAATTTTTTTTTTTTAAACAAAATCAAGTTTATTTTTGGAAGACATGCAAGAATAACAGCATTTGTATAAAAAGACAGCACATACATGAAAAAAACCGGGTGCAAATAAAATGAGCAGAATCCAAAGCTCAGATACATCACATTACTATATCCATAATAAAGACTATATCTAATGACTCCACAAAGTGTAAACCGGTCACAATTTTGCAGCATATAATTATGGCACAGTACATAGTAAACTAGATTGACATAACAAATCAACCATAAAGAATAAAATTATAAACTAAACCAAACAGTGTGTGCGCGCATCCATTTACTATCCTAGTGGGAGACTCATACACAATTATAAGTTCTAAAATTAGTTTGGAAGGACTATCAGAGGACAGCTCAGGGTAGGAATCAACTTCGCTGGTGTGGATGGGGCGAGATCAAAACCCATGGCTACCAACAAACCTACACGGTAGGTTCTACTAAGCACATTTTAAGTCATATAGGGGATTGCCAAGGCTGTACGCGTGGAGTCAATCCAATCCTGCCAGATCCTGACAAACTTGTCAGGGCATCCTCGATGTAGGTAAATATATTTTTTAAACGGGAGAGTAGTATTCACAGCGTTTATCCAGTCTTGCACCGAAGGGGTATAGGAGGACAGCCAGTGCCGGGCAATAGTTTTCCTGGCAATAAACAGGAGTTCTGTGAGACAAATACGGGTCACTGAGGATGGGTACTCCTCAGGGTCAACATCAAGGTAATTTAATAGTTTTTTCTTGAATAGTAGCAGTAAATTGTATTAGGTGGTGACATTTATTCAGATTTTTTATAAATTCATTCAATTGTTCCCTAGTACCTCTCCAAAATATTAATATGTCATCCACATATCTTAGGTATAATTTGACCAATGGATGTGGTCCGTTTTGAAAAATGTATTTATCCTCGAAATGTGACATGTATATATTAGCACATCAGTCAATCAAGGGTTAACAACATGTTTAAAAAAGGAAGCTTTACAGATACCCAGCATGCTTGAGAAAGGGAAGGGTCTCCTCTCGAAACGTCGCACTCCGCACCCCGTACTCCACAGGTGTGGTAAGCTCAGCCTGGTGAACCGCTATTGTTATGCTACATGCAGCTGCATGGACTCTCACTATATCCTGCTTGAATCATGCCTCTGTGCACATCGGTACGCCACGAACGAGACTGCTAAGAACACAAGTATGTTACCTATATATTAACACTTGTATGTACGTCGGTGAATAAATTTTGCTACTTTGTTACATATATATGTCTGTTGCACGGACTGCCTCAGAATTGAAAGCGGACAGGGAGAACCGCTCCATACAGACATACACGTGGGTACTAAAAAGGAAACTAAAACGTTTAACACGTCTATATATATTTACCCGAAATTATACAATACAATTGTATTTAAATTACCCGCAAAAGCTCTGAATAGAGTCTAAGTTGAAAATATGATGCTTGACCTGAGTGCTATATTTATCTGTGCATTGCACCATTCTCCGTGAACACTAACAGCTCCTAAAAAGGGAATGGCTGGGCCATCACAATGAGTGTATTGTGGCTGTATTACAGAGAGATTCCCCCTAGAAACCCTCCATGTAGGCAGGAATAGCTCAGTAGTGTGGTGTGCTACAGAGGTGCCATACAGTGATTCACAGCTACTAGTTCATTATGTAAGTGTACAATACAGGGCAGGCTGGAGCTGTCATTACATGCTTCCCTCACATCCACAATATACAATATTAATTGGCTCTGAAACCATTGAGATCATAACTCTATGGAAAAATGGTGATTGCTTTTGATGCCCTAAAACGTCACCCGAAATAATGCAAATTGAAGATTAAAGAAAGTTATGCAGATAACTAATCCAGATAAAGCAAGTCCATACATAGGACTGTCAGAGCACACACAGCATTGCACGCTAATGCATGCCCCCTTCCGTGAAAATGCTGTTTTACCAAGGCCATACCCCTTCTGTTGGACTATGTGCAGATATGTCTAGAAATTGTCTAAAACGTAAAATAAATGGGGCTTAAAGGGAACCTATCAGATGGTTTATGCTGCCCTGTCTGAGGGAGAGAAGCTGAGCTCTGTTATTTATATGGTTATATGATAGAGGAGAGAAGCTGAGCTCTGTGATATATAGGGTTATATGATAGAGGAGAGAAGCTGAGCTCTGTGATATATAGGGTTATATGATAGAGGGAGAGAAGCTGAGCTCTGTGATATATAGGGTTATATGATAGAGGGAGAGGAGCTGAGCTCTGATATATAGGGTTATATGATAGAGGAGCTGAGCTCTGTGATATATAGGGTTATATGATAGAAGGGAGAAGATGTGCTCTGTGATATATATAGGGTTATATGATAGAGGAGAGACGCTGAGCTCTGGATTTTAAAAGATTATATGATAGAGGGAGAGAAGCGGGAGCTCTGTGATATATAGGGTTATTAGAGAGGGAGAGGAGCTGAGCTCTGTGATATTATAGGGTTATATGATACAGGGGAGAGAAGCTGAGCTCTGTGATATATCGGTTTATATGAGAGAGGGGAGAGAAGCTGACTCTAAATATATAGGTTATATGATAGGGGAGCTGAGCCTGTGATATATAGGGTTATATGAGAGGAGAGGAGCTGAGCTCTGTGATATATAGGGTTATATGAGAGAGGGAGAGAAGCTGAGCTCTGATATATAGGGTTATATGATAGAGGAGCTGAGCTCTGTGATATATAGGGTTTAATAAAGAGAGGAGAGAAGCTGAGCTCTGTGATATAATGGGGGTTTATATGAAAAGAGGAGAGAAGCTGAGCTCTGTGAATATATAGAGTTATATGAATAGAGGAGAGAAAGCTGAGCTCTGTGATATATAGGGTTATATGAGAGAGGGAGAGGAGCTGAGCTCTGTGATATATAGGGTTATATGATACAGGGAGAGAAGCTGAGCTGTGTGATATATAGGGTTATAGGATAGAGGGATAGAAGCTGAGCTCTGATATATAGGGTTATATGATAGAGGAGCTGAGCTCTGTGATATATAGGGTTATATGAGAGGAGAGGAGCTGAGTTCTGTGATATATAGGGTTATATGAGAGAGGAGAGACGCTGAGCTCTGTGATATATAGGGTTATATGATAGATGGTGAGAAGCTGTGCTCTGTGATATATGGGGTTATATCACACAATGATGCAGGTAAAGTTGTCAATCACTGTATGTGGGCGGGAAAAGCAGGACTCCTACCATCACTTAAGGCCCTTTTCACACGGCTTAAACCTGGACTTATTTCAGTCCGTAATTACGCGCCGGAGTGCGCAAATTACGGCTGGAATACGTCCCAATCATTACGGTAATCCACAGTTCTCATAGAGAACTATGGATTACGTCTCCTCTCCCTGCTTGGCGAATACGCTGCGGGGGAGATAATTGACATGTGAATTACCACAAGTCTATGGGCCGGCGAGGTGCCGGCCCCCCGCTCCCGCCCCCGGCCACACTGCGTAATTGCGGGGCGTAATTACGCCCTGCATTTAAGCCGTGTGAACCTAGCCTAAGGAGTCTGGTCAGAATTTACTCAGCTGTTTTCTTCCAATATCCTGCTCCAAATCATATGAATCTACGTATCACAGAGATCAGCTTATCTTCCATTATCACATCCTGCTTTTAGATAGAACAGCATTAACCACATGACAGGTTCACTTATGTACAACATTCTTTTTGCACAGATTGTGTAAGAATGTTGGCGCTGTTGCCTTAATAAATGTGCCCCATTGTCTCCTGAGACCATTGTATTTTGATGGACCACAGTATGTGGATTCATGAACTCCATCTTTCCCTCTGAACTGTGCTGCTACAGGCTTCTAAGGGAAAAGGAACTAACCCCATGACATTACTATGGTCCTAATTCTTGGCATTGGTGTTAATGAAAAATGAGGACACATATGCTTCATATAGAAGAGCAGGATGCACATTATACATGCATACCTCCCAACTTTTAGAGATTGCAAAGAGGGACACATCAGGCCACGCCTCTAACCACGCCCAAACACATGACATCACACCAAGACACGCCTCTAACCACGCCCAAACACATACATGCCAACTTTTTAGATAGCCAAAAAGGGACACATTTTCAGGATTGCATTGTATCCAATGATGAAATATTAAGTAAGTTGTTATGTAATATACAGTTAGGAAGCAATCAGATACTTTTTAAAGCAAGATTGTCAGTTTATTGATGCAAATCTATTTCCCAAATGAAAAAGAGGGACATTTATAGAGCTAAGAGGGACAAGGGTTAAAAATAGGGACTGTCCCTCCAAAATAGGGACACTTGGGAGGTATGTACTTGTCATATGCCATCTGTCAAAAAATTACTGAAACAGCAAATTGTTATCACACACCAAGGACAGTACTCAAAACATCAAGACAAACCCCCACAAGTAGTCAGTTCTGGTCAGGCAGGCAATTCATTTCAATGCCAAAATGTCCACTCCCCCACTTTTCTAGATCACTGAATATGATAAGAATCTTCTAAATAGTCTTTTAGGGCAAATGCATTGGTTTGACAACTTGATCCTTGCCCAGTGACCCACACAGATTGGGACAATAAAAAGGCCATGGCACTACTGTAAGGGATATGCCGCCTTGTATTTTGCCTTGATGAACTGGGAGTCATTAGGTTTGTAGTCAGAATCTTCCAATTACTGCTCCATTGTGAATAAGCGATTCTAAGAAAGATCTTCAGATCTCCGAGCCAAAAGAAAATGGGGCATAGCACTGAGGATCTCCCTTTGTTAAAGTGATTGGTGGGGGTTACAGGAAACAAACCAAACTACATTATGCTCTGACAAACATTAGTGATGTTTAGAGGCAAAACTCCCTTAAAGGGGTTGTCTCACTACAAAGATTAGCTTTCAGCATGTAGGGAACGTTTAATCAAGACCAAATACTTTAGTCTTTTGATATTGCCTTGATCAGGAGATGAGAGATATTATCTGCTCTGAGTGCACACGGGTTTCTCTGGATACTGTCCTGCTCTCCCTTCCTGATTAGACAGAGCGCAGGGAGTGACATCACCAGGACAGAGTGTTCTATCTCTAACAAACAAAGATGATGAATAACTTTTGATTGTTTACTTTGAGCTCTGAAGCCTTCTGCACTCTAGGTTACATCTCCTGCAGTCATGTCAGTGCAATTAGGATACCTGGAAATCGCAGAGCTGATATTCTAATCACTGCTATAGAACTACCCACAGCGTTGCCAGGAAGAGTGAGGAAATGTGACTCTAAAGCTGCCTATGGCTCTGTGAAACAGCATGGAGAGACCACCTCTTTAAGGTTTTCAGAAAGTTCAATTTTCACACATATTCAACATCCAGCATGAAAACTGTGTAATACGCAGCTTATTCAATGATAGTTAACAGTTACTACACTTTTTTTTTTAATATGATTCTTGAAAACCTTGTCGCATAAAAAAGTGGTATGGGACTTAAAGGGGTTTTCTGGGTTATTTTTATTAAATATGTTTAGGCTGCTGGTCTGATTTTATATATATGCAGTGAAGGAAATAATTATTTGAACCCTTGCTGATTGTGGAAGTTTCCCCACTGACAAAGACATGAACAGTCTATCATTTTAAGGGTAGGTTAATTTTAACATTGAGAGATAGAACATCCAAAATCCTGAAAATCACATTGTGTAAATTATATAAATGTATTTGTTTTTTGCTGAGAGAAATAAGTATTTGATCCCTCTGGCAAACAAGACTTAGTACTTGGTGGCAAAACCCTTGTTGGCAAGCACAGCAGTCAGACGTTTTTTTTTGTAGTTGATGATGAGGTTTGCGCACATGTCAGGAGGAATTTTGGTCCACTTCTCTTTGCATATCATCTCTCGAATGAACTTCTACTCCTTCCATAAGTTTTCTATGGGATTAAGGTCTGGAAACTGGCTAGGCCACTCCATGACCTTAATGTGCTTCTTTGTTGCATTGGCTATATGTTTTGGGTCATTGTCTTGCTGGAAGACCCAGCCACGACCTCTGTCCTGGCAGAGGGAAGGAGGTTATCACTCAGGATTTTACAGTACATGGCTCCATCCATTCTCCCATTGATGCGGTGAAGTAGTCCTGTGCCCTTAGCAGAGAAACACCCCCCAAAACATAATGTTTCCACCTCCATGCTTGACAGTGGGGACGGTGTTCTTTGGGCCATAGGAATCATTTCTCTTCCTCCAAACACGGCGAGTTGAGTTAATGCCAAAGAGCTAAATTTTAGTCTCATCTGACCATAGCACCTTCTCCCAATCACTCACAGAATCATCCAGGTGTTCATTGGCAAACTTCAGATGGGCATATGTGTCTTCTTGAGCAGGGGGACCTTGCAGGCACTGCAGGATTTTACTCTGTAGTTGCAGAGTATTTAATGCTTAAATCTGACAGCCAGAAAAGAGTCCAGCTTATTCATGAGCGGATGTTAGCCACGCCCATGCAATGTTAGCCCCTCCCACCTGACAGTTATTCACATGTTTCTACCTATTCAAAGTAACAAGTTAATCAGTTGTGAGGTGGGCGGGGCATGAATTAAACTGACTCTTTTCTGGCTGAAAATTGCAGATTTGAGCACTAAATACTCTAAAACTCCAGCATCTTACAGAATAAGGGACACAGCGCTGGAAACAGCAGGTCTGTCACTAGCTTGTGCTTTCCTCAGCAAGGGGGGCATAATCTATGTGACAGGTTCCCTTTACATAGAAAATTAACCCATGCTTTCCCATCACCACCGTTCCAGTGCTGCCCAAGCTGCAATGGTCCCTCAGTGATGTCATATTCATGAATCACATGATGCTGCAGCCAATCACTGATCTCAGTGGTCACCTGCCGTGCCGACAGATTGGTTGCCACATCATGTGATTCATGAACGTGATGTCATCAGTGAGGAACACTGGAACTGGCAGGAATGGAACGGTGGTGATGGGAGAGGTAAGTATGTTTTTTTTTTTCTATTTTAATACAGTGGAAGGTGGGAGGGAGGTTTTTAAAGGGAATCTGTCGCCAATTATTTTTTTTTTACTTATTAAATCAAGCCCCTGATTCATATCCTTTTCCTCTCAGTCGTTTTTATTTCCTGATTGTAGATTTCTCTATTCGGTCGTCTATATATGATTGTGGGGAAGACATTCTTGCTTGCACTGCTTTAACAGCAGTCGGAGAGATGCTTTACAGCAGCTTCATGCACATAGGTTTCTTAAGACAGTATCTGTCCCATAGACTTGTATAGGAGAGTTTTCACTGTGAAGGGAGGGGAGAGGGGGAGCTGTGACATCTCCTCTTGTGACTGGTGGATTCTGTGTTATCTGTACACAATGGTGTCTCCTTTCAGTTTGACCCTGCTGTTACTGATAATGTAAGGCATTATGGGAAAGGGGCTGAGAAGCCCACAGCGCCCTCTGTTGGTTGTAACAAATCCTCAATTTGCTTTTGACCCACCGAGTCTTGAGAAAGCAAAAAGGATTTTTTAGCCAAGCCAGTATCTCTCATCTACTGATAATACTGATAATGAGCACACTGCTGAAAAGCTCTCTAAACAGAACAGGAAGTATCAGACTATTAGGCTTAGTGGCTAAAGTGAAAACTGCAGGACTTAAGAATTATTTAAAAAAAAAAAAACACTGAAAGTGATCTGGAAAATTAAAAACACATAACCAATAATTCCTAAAAAATGTGTTTAACCTAAACATGTGAGTAAAACAATAAGTCATTTTTTGATGACACGTTCCCTTTAAAAGTCTTGGAAAACCCCTTTAAGTTTGACTTATATTCCTGTCCGATGATGGGGATGTCGGTGATATTTCGAAACCCATAAATGCATATTCTTTTACCTTTCATACAATTTTCTGTAATTAAGCCGTGTTCTGATGAGCAGTAAGGTCTTGACAGAACACTGACTAATGGGGTCAGAGATGGCAATATCTCCCCCCCCCTCCCCCTCCTCCTCCTGCAGTAATTGCTCAAGTCAGCGCTGCCTTCAGTCCTAGCAGGCGCTCTCACCCTGCAGTCCTGTTTCATCATATTGAATTTATGAGACACAGTGCTTTATTCTTTTCATGGTGTCTCCAGCCCTCTGTCTGCTGAGAGTGTGCCAATAGGTAGCTAGGCCTCCCTGTGACAAGCCAGCACGAGGCACCGGTGGGAACTGCTCTCGAATGGCATAGCATCTCTCAGGCATTCCTATAGAGCACAGGGGTCAAACTGCGGCCCTCCAGCTGTTGGGAAACTACAACTCCCATCATGCATTTATATAATCTAAACAGTGGGCATGATGGGAGTTGTAGTTTCCCAACAGCTGGAGGGCCGCAGTTTGACACCCCTGCTATAGAGCTTCTCTTTTGGCTGTATGGAATTCTTACAACCAATGGCTTGTATGTCTGTAAAGTGCGTACGTTGGGGTTTTCCTCTCCGATGCTGTAAGATTTTCTTTTGTTAGCACTACCGAGGCGAATTCTTCCATTTCCCTGCAGACGTCTCCTCGTGTGCAAGCGTTTCTCTGCCACACCCCGGCCTCCACTAACTCCCCTGCCCAGGAATGTTAGCAGGCTGGAGGCCTGTCCCTCTCTCCACATGTAAATCATTTTCAGTCCCTTTATTTTTAAGGTCATGACTCCCCTCTGCATTTCCTGGAAGAACATTTTTTTTTTCTTCAGCTTTTTTTTTTTTTTTTTTTTTTTACCCGAAGACAAAATTGTGATGAATTGTAAATGGAAATTTTGTTGTTTTGGGATCTGTAAAGGTGTCCTTACATGTTATGCGGCGAAGATTGTTTTTCCTTCCTTTCCTTTCTAATCTGCTGCTTCTTGGCACTGGAGATCACATAGTGGCTCTATGCCCAATCTCCACCCAGCCTCCTCTGAAGGAATGTTACTTTCTGCACAGTCTTAAAGGGGTTATCCACTTCTTTAAAACGGATCGCCTGTTCTTCCGGCTGAAAATATTAGATTGGTGGGGGTTCGACATTTGGTTTTCCTGCCAATCGACTGTTATTTTGTACCAGGCACAGCTATGTACTTTTAGTAGCGGATGTGCCTGGCATTGCAGCTTAGTCCTATATACTTCAAAAAGCCCAAAAAAATGATCCGCACCTACAAACAATATAAGATAAATTGGGCAGGTGAAAGTCGCCAGTGCAAACACCATACAGTATCAGCAGCACTCTATAGGCACAAAAAGGAAATAAGAATTTTTTGGAAAAGCATTTCTGCTACTGTGGAATATATGAAAAAATGTGAGGTTCTTATTGCACATTTTTGATCAAAACTGTAAATGCCCACCTACTACGGCAAGGTGACCCCAATTCAGGTGGGAACCTATGTTACATGCTTGGTGTCTGTTCACATCTCCACATTTCAGGGATAGAAGATTCCAGCTATAAACCTGATCTTGTTAAAAAGCCTGTGCAGGTGGGTGGAGTGCATAAACCAAGATGGAGGTCAGCCATTTCCCCACATAAACAGTCAAAAAACAAAATCTGGTCAGCACATTCATTTTGAGAAATCAATGTATAGGTGCATACTGGTGTGGCAGTCAAAAGCTATGCAAACACAATACAATATCAACAGCACTCTATAGGCATTAAAAAAAAAACGGTCAAAAAGGACACAAGAATGTCAAAGCAGTGCAAACTCACAAAACACACAAATGCTAAGACATGGATAACTGAAAAGAAAAAAAAAATATATATATACACACACACACACACCTACACATACACACGCACGCACATGAAAATCTGGGGGGTTTCGCACACATTTTGATCACTTTGTTAGAGCCAAATCACCCGCGCCAAAGGGATTCGTTCACAGGACACATTTTAATGAGGATTTTAATGCGCATTCTGCGTTGATTTCCTCGTCAGAATCCTCATGTGAAACGACGGCCATTGATTTGAATAGGCTGTCTGCACTGTACTGTAGTTCATACAGTGGATTACAGTGCTGATTTTCCACACAACAGGGGAAGGTGTAGTAGGGAGGCCATGGGTTAGCCCTATTGCCATGTGTACAGCCTAAAAAAAAAAAAAAGATCAGTACCTCCAAACAACCTAAAATAAATTATGCAGTGTAAACTACAGTACCAGTTAAATTTTGGTCCTGCCATTTTAGGCTTTTATAGTCAGAGTAAGGCTATGTCTACACAGCACAGGCTTTTGATTGGAATGACGTCGGATTCAGTATTTAGAATCCGCCAAAAATCCGACCATACCCAGTGCTGTGTAGACCTCAACAGAAAATCTGTGCTGTAGTCTACACAGCAGAGATTTTTTACTGAGGGTTTCTAAACCGCCGTCCGTCCGGCGGAACATGTTCTATCTTCTGTCGGATTACTATAGCCTCACGGCCAGTGGGAAAACCCGAAAACCACGGCAAAAAACCGTTGCAGCAAAGTAAAAATACCATCGGATTTCCGACAGTATTTTAAGTAAGTTGTGTAGACATATCCTAAGGGTATGTTCATATGATGTAATTTTGAAGTGTAAATTTACACTTCAAAATACATCTGATTTTGAAAAGTGTGCCGCTTTTTTTGATGCTCTACTATGGTTTCTGTTGGGATTTTTCTGCATAAGTGCCTTTAAGAATTGACAAAGCGCTTAAAATTACGCAAGTTAAATTGTCCCAAAATATGTGTGAGTGATGGCGCGTTTATTACATTGGGATCATTGAGTTCTGCATAGGACATTGTTTGAAGCTTATTTTGGGGCGTATTTCGGTTCAAAATACGCCCCAAAATAAGCATGAAATTATGTAGTATGAACATACTGTACAGTATAGTTCGGACTCAGTTGCCTTAACAAATATGGGAGCCTGGTTTAGGCACCAAGAGAAGTGAATCTGTGTAGTGTAGATTTTCATCTGTAATGAGGTCACCTTGCTGCTGGTGGATGGGCTCTCACAATTTTGATCAAAATGTGCACTAAAAACCTCAGATTTTCCTGTATACTAAACATAGCAGTAATGTAGTGTAACATGATTCATATATTCAGTGTTTTTCTGTGTCATGGTGTTAGCAATGTGCTGTTCCCTTGAATAGCACAAAGCTGTCGTCAACTTTAATATCAGCTAAAACTGCTACAAAATGAACAGAGCGATGCCTAGTAAGCAATGAAGAGGAGGCAGTGCTGAGTTGTTCTTTGTAAAATATCCTCTCGGTTAGGTCCTATTCACATCACGCTTTGTGGCTCTGTTGCCGGTTTCTGTGGTAGGCCACGCTTTTGTGTCCAGCACTTAAGGCATATACAATAACGAAATAGAGCAAACCTAGTCTAAAAGGGATGATGTTTGCCCTATAGACGCCTAGGCTCTGGCACAGTATACATTAGACTCCCTTTTTTGTGGTGTCCTGATGGAGCCACAAAACATGATGTAAATGGGGCCCGAGTGAGAGCAGGTTCTTTAGACTATCTCCAACTAGAAAAAGTGAACGTACAAGTTGTAGCACTGAAAGAATACGAGTCAATATTTGTACTCCTAATGTAAATTTAGAGAGGACCTGTGACCATTCCCCACGTGTCTGTTTTAGTAGTGCTTAAAGGGAATATGTCGACATTTTTTTTTTTTTTACTTATTAAATCAAGACCCTGATCCATATTCTTTTCCTCTCAGTCGTTATTTCCTGATTTGTAGATTTCTCTATTTGGCTGTCTACATATGACTGTGGGGAAGACATTCTTGCTTGCACTGCTTTAACAGCAGTCAGAGAGATACTTTACAGCAGCTTCATGCACATAGGATTCTTAAGACAGATTCTGTCCCATAGACTTGTATAGGAGAGTTTTCACTGTGAAGGGAGGTGAGAGGGGGAGCTGTGACATCTCCTCTTGTGACTGGTGGATTCTGTGTATCTGTACACAATGGTGTCTCCTTTCAGTGTGACCCTGCTATTACTGATAATGAGCACATTGCTGAAAAGCTCTCTAAACAGAACAGGAAGTGTCAGACGATTATTAGGCTTAGTGGCCAAAGTGAAAACTGCAGGACTTAAGAATTATTAAAAAATACTGAAAGTGATATGGAAAATTAAAAAAAAAACAACCAAAAATTCCTAAAAAATCTGATTAACATAAAAATGTGAGTTAAACAATAAGTCATTTTTTGATGACACATTCCCTTTAAATACTAGTATTCCCTATGAAATTGCTACTTCATAGGGAATACTCAGATCTTGTTGTACAATTCACCTGTTATTACCAACCTGACAGAAGGGTGTTACCAATTGGGGATGTGTCCTTGCACAGTCTGTCATTGGCCAATCAGCGCTGACAGTGAGTGTGTATAAGTGCACACCCCTTTGAAAACTGAAATGGTAACACCCATCTGACCGATCCAGTAACACATTTCTAAGGCTATGTTCCCACGGCTTAAAATAGGACATATTTCAGTCCGTAGTTACGCGCTGGAGTGCGCAAATTACAGCTGGAATACGTCCAAGTCATTACGGTAATCCACAGTTCTCATAGAGAACTGTGGATTACGTCTTCTCTCCCTACTCAGCGAATGCGCCGAGGGGGGAGATGAGTGACATGTGAATTACCAGCGGCGTATACGCGCTGCTGTTAATGCAAGTCTATGGGCCAGCGAGGTGCCGGCTCTCTGCTCCCGCCCCCGGCCACACGGCGTAATTGCGGGGCGTAATTACGCCCTGCATTTTAGCCGTGTGAACCTAGCCTTAGAGGGATATCACAACACAGAGTTATAAGATGGTCCAGAATTATTGTTTCTCCGGGAGCACAAGGATTTCCTAAAACAGAAAACTCAGTAGATTTGCATAAGGCCATGTCTCCACTGCTCTGGTTTCTGGTCAGATTTTTGCCTGATTTGGTATTTGGAATCCACCAAAAAAATGTGTAACCAGTGCCCATAGACCGCAATAGAAAATCAGAGCTGTTGTCTACACAGCATGGATTTTCTGTTGTTGGATTTCTAAACCGCCATCCTCCGCTTGAATATAGAACATGTTTCAGTAGATTCCAGTACACTTCTATGTACTGCGCCGGCCGAAAACCGACCACGTTTTTTTGCACAAACCTGCGCCACAAATGGCGGTACAGTGAAGTTAAAATATCAGATTTCCAATGGCAGTTTAACTTATGCCATGTAGACATAGCCTTGCAGCCCTTCATTTTTTAAATAAAACCTGTTCTGCCTGTCAGTGAAATGAAACCCATCCTAATAATGTGCTGTTAACTCAAGTACATAACCTATAAGAAAAACAGAAATAAGCTCTGGAACACTTGATGAGTTCAACCCACATTAGAGATATGGCTAGGTTCACGTGCTCCTGGTGCACCAAGACTGTACTAAACAGCCTTAGGCCCTGTTCACACGACGGATTTGGCCGCGGTTATGGCCGCGGGTTCCGACGCGGTTTCCGCGGCCATAACCGCGGCCAAATCGCGCCCTGATTATTAACATGGTTCCTATGGGAAACCGCGTTTAATATTCACACTGCGCGGGTTTTGGCCGCGGCTCCGGGGCCGCGGACAGACCGCGCGTGTGAAGAACTCTCCTGTCATTTCTTGACAGGAGTGCTCTGTGCGGCGGGCGCTCGGTGCTGCCGCGGGTGTCGCCGCGGGTGGTGCGCGGCTGGGATGCGGCAGCGCCGCGGCTTGCCCCCTGCTCTTAATTTGCATAGGGGCAAGCCCTCGGCGCAAGCCGCGCCCCAAACCACGCCCCTCCCACGCGAGGCCACGCCCACTGCCCGCCCCGCAAACCCGCGTCGGGAGACGCGAGTTTGCGGCGCGGCACGACGAGGATTTGGCCACGGGAACCGCGGCAAGAGCGCGCGCCAAATCTGTCGTGTGAACGAGGCCTTAGGCCTCGTTCACACGACGGATTTGGCCGCGGCTCTCGCCGCGGCTAAATCCTCGTCGGCCGCGCCGCAAACTCGCGTCTCCTGACACAGGTTTGCGGCGCGGGCGGTGGGCATGGCCTCGCCGCGGGAGGGGCGTGGTTTGGTGCGCGGCTTGCGCCGAGGGCGTTCCCCGATGCAAATCAAGAGCAGGGGGCAAGCCGCGGCGCTAGCCGCGCACCACCCGCGGCAACACCCGCGGCAGCACCGCGCGGCCGCCGCGCAGAGCACTCCTGTCAAGAAATGACAGGAGAGTTCTTCACACGCGCGGGTCTGTCCGCGGCCCCGGAGCCGCGGCCAAACCTGCGCAGTGTGAATATTAACGCGGTTTCCCATAGGAAACCATGTTAATAATCAGGGCGCGATTTGGCCGCGGTTATGGCCGCGGAAACCGCGTCGGAACCCGCGGCCATAACCGCGGCCAAATCCGTCGTGTGAACAGGGCCTTAAAAGGCTATACTCACTTCCTTGTTACAGGTCCGCTCTTGGTTACCTATGAGCCATCCATGTTATGGAATGAGGAGGGTGACGCTGTGCTTCCCATTCATTTCTGTGGGAGTTTGGAATATAACAGAGCACACTTGGCTATATTTGGAACTCCCATAAAAATGAATGGGCAGGGCAGCCACAAGCGTCACTTTCTTCATTCTGTAACATGATGGACTCATAGCTAGCTTCGAATGACTGCTAGGGCTAGTTCGTACAGCTTATTGCCGACGTAATTGCAGGGACCGTGCAGCGGGGGACCGGCAGCTCGCCGGCTCCATAGACAGTCATTATTCACGGCGCGTACATGGCGTAAATAATTGACATGTTACTTTCTCCTCGCCCGGCGTATTCGCCGAGCGGGGAGAAGAGACGGAATCCGTAGTTCTCTATGAGAACTGTGGATTACCGTAATAACAGGGAAGGATTTCAGCCGTATTGCAGCGCAAATACGGCGCGCAGTACATCTGAAATCAGTGCCCAAATCAGCCGTGTGAACAAGCCCTTAAAGAATGAAGAGGGTGATGTTTGCAGCCGTTCTTCCCATTCATTTCTGTTAAGAGTTCAGAATATAACAGAACACTCTCTGCTGTATTTGGAATTCCCATAAAAATGAATGGGGAGGGCAGCCACAAGCGTCACTTTCTTCATTCTGTAACATGATGGACTCATAGCTAGCTTCGAATGACTGTTACAGAATAAGGAGGGTGACGCTGTCCTTCCCATTCATTTCTGTGGGAGTTTGGAATATAACAGAGAAAACTTGGCTGTATTTGGAATTCCCATAAAAATGAATGGGGAGGGCAGCTGCAAGCGTCACTTTCTTCATTCTGTAACATGATGGACTCATAGCTAGCTTCGAATGACTGTTACAGAATAAGGAGGGTGACGCTGTCCTTCCCATTCATTTCTGTGGGAGTTTGGAATATAACAGAGAAAACTTGGCTGTATTTGGAATTCCCATAAAAATGAATGGGAAGGACAGCTGCAAGCGTCACTTTCTTCATTCTGTAACATGATGGACTCATAGCTAGCTACAAATGGCTGTTACAGAATAAGGAGGTTGATGTTTGCAGCCGTCCTTCCCATTAGATTGGAATATAACAGAACACTCTCTGTAACGCAAGCGTCACTTTCATTCTGTAACAGTCGTTCGTAGCTAGCTATGAGCCGACCGGTAACAAGGAAATGTCTTTGTGACAACACCCCCTTAAATGCGAGTCTTTCTAGACACCATTGGCATGCTGAGGGAAACGAGGAGTAGAATGTGATCAGCTTGACAGAAGTGAAGAACTGAGGGACTTCTATTTAAAGGTGGTTTTGTGGGAAATGCTCTTGTCGAATAGTCAGCTACGCACAGATCGTAGTGGGAAATGTACAGTGGTTGATATACAGCTCGAATGCCAAAGAGAGCAGGTTGGTATGATAAAGTATCTAGTGGGTTGAGTGAATCCCTGAGCTCCCACAAGTGGCGCTCTGCAGCAGTGTTTCACCTCAAGCACATTTTTCAGTAACAGACTTATGATCTCACAATTTATGCTTTCCCCTCACCTCCCTGCTCAGACTCTGCTGTAATAATTTGGCATTGTGAAGGCGGACAGGCAGATAAGGCCATAGTGGGAAATGTCCAGGCTTGGTGCCAAACCAGCTATAAGAGCGCTGTAAATAAAACAGTAGATGGCCTTGGGAGTTTTACTAATGAAAGCAAGCACATGCCCAGTGGGAACAAGAACAAACGGATGAGGCCCCTTGAGTGTTTTGTTTGAGGTTTAAGACGGCTTTGTGTAGGGGAAAAAAAAGGACCACAAAGTACTGGGTCAAAGCATTGCAGTCAGGGGAGAGGAGAAGAAAGGGTCAGGAGAGAAGACCGGTTTCTGCTTTATTCTTTGTACTCCTAGAACTACAAGTCTCCGTACACAGAACAACTTGTAAAACCACCAACAAATGACTGTGGTTTTATAGAAAATGAAGAATCTGATGGACATTTCCATCCTCTCCGTTATGCTAGTGGAGAACAAACACGTCCCCAGTGGGGTGAGGACATCCTATTAACGTGCGACCGCTCTAGCGAGGGCAGGGCAATGGTGTCGTCTCAATGGTCCGATTCACATCATGCTTAAGGTCTCCGTTCTGCTGATGGAGAACAAACTCGTCCCCGGTGGGGTGAGGACATCCTGTTAACGTGCGACCGCTCTAGCGAGGGCAAGGCAATGGTGTTGTCTCTATGGCCCCATTCACATCATGCTTATGGTCTCCGTTCTGCTGGTGGAGAACAAACTCGTCGTCCGTTCGGTGAAGACATCCTGTTAACATGTGACGTGCTCTAGCGAGGGCAGGTCGACCTTGTCGTCTCTATGGCCCTATTCACATCATGCTTATGGTCTCCGTTCTGCTTGTGGAGAACAAACTCGTCCCCAGTGGGGGCGAGGACATCCTGTTAACTTGCAACCACTTTAGCGAGGGTAGGGCAATGGTGTCGTCTCTATGGTCCCATTCACATCATGCTTAAGGTCTCCATTCATGGTATACCATGCTTTTGTGCTTGATACATAGTTCAATTTGGGCTACGTTTGCCCTATAGATTTCTGCTCACAAGCCTGCTGCACTGTCCATCAAGATAACTTTTTAAAGGTATCTCGACGGATACCATGCAGGGAGGCCTGGTGTAAATGGCTCCTGAATGTCACTTTTAGTAATAGTGTAGCTGATAGCAGTCATTCTTATGGTGGCATGATATTGATCAGTGATTTGCTTATCACTAATCTTTTTTTACATTTACACTGGCTAATTGTTGTAATCACTTACTTGTAAGTGATGTATAATGCTAATTGGTCAGTGTAATGGGCTTTTATATCCCTCTCCATGTTGAAAGAACAGATTTGAAAGTTTTAGGGAATCCTGTTAGTGCAGCAGGTAGCAAATTGCTCAATGTAAAATGACTTGTCCATGGCATTAAGCCAGTGTCCCACTTCAGGACCAGGATGTCCAGGAACAAATTTTCTGAATGCACACCCTCCAGAAGATAGCTTTTATTGGTTATCGCTGGGAGAACCTGTAAAAAAATGTAGTATTTGATTAAACCTGTTCTGATGAACGGGCCTCCATGGGACATAGTTGTGTTGCTACCTTTTGCAGTGGTTCTTCACTCTTGCTAGTAGAGGAAGGTCCAAGTGCTCATTCAAACAAATTTCTATTTGTTATATTGTCCTGCTGAAAGACCCAGGGGAAGGAGGTTGTTGGCTAAAATCTAACAATGCATAACCCCATCCATCCTCCCTTCAATACGGTGCAGTCGTCATGTCCACTTTGCAGAAAAGCACCCCCAAAGTATGAGGATTCTACCCCCATGCTTCACAGTTGGGATGATGTTCTTGGGATTGTACTCGTCCCCCTTCTTCCTCCAAACACGGTGAGTGGAGTTGATATCAAATAGTCTTTGGCGAACTTCAGATGGGCCTGGACATGTTTCGGCGTGAGAAGGGGGGGACTTTGCGTGCCCTGAAGGATTTTAATCCATTACGGCGTAGTGTGTTATTAATGGTAATCTTTAAGGCCTTGTTCACACGGCTTATTCTGGGACTGATTGGAGCCGTACTGCGCGCCGTATTTGTGCTGCAGTACGGCTCCAATCCGTCCCAGTGACTACGGTAATCCACAGTTCTCATAGAGAACTATGGATTCCGTCTCTCCTCCCCGCTCGGCGAATCCGCCGCGGGGGGAGAAAGTGACATGCACATTATTTATGGCGTGTACGCGCCGTGAATAATGAGTGTCTATGGGGTCAGCGAGATGCCGGCCCCGCGCCCGCTGCACGGCTGTCGGCGTAATTGCGGGGCGAAATCCGTCCCTGCAATTACGTCGGCAATAAGCCGTGTGAACATTGCCTAAGACTGTGGTTCTAGCTCTTTTCAGGTCAATGACAGGTCCTCCCGTGTAGTTCTGGGCTGATTCCTGACCATTCTCAGAATCATCCTTACCCCACGAGGCGGGATCTAGCATGGAGCCCCAGACCAAGGAAGACTGACAGCCATCTTGTATTTCTTACATTCTCTAATAATTGCGCCAACAGTTGTTGCCTTCTCATCAAGCTGCTTGCCTATTGTTCTGTAGCCCTTCCCAGCCTTGTGCAGGTCAATAATTTTGTCCCTGGTGTCCATAGAAAGCTCTTTGGTCGCCACCTCTCAATTGCTTGAGATACGAAATGGAACTAGGCAGGGCTGCCCCCTCTCTCCGTTACTTTTTGCGCTTAGTATTGAGCCTTTGGCTGCTGCAATTCGGTTACATGATAATATTAAGGGGGTCCCGCTAAAAGGACAGGATTTTAAGATTTCGCTATATGCGGATGATGTCCTTCTTACCTTTACTAATCTTATGGTTTCCCTCCCTAACCTACATGCCCTTTTGACCCGGTTTGGGACTTTGTCAGGTTATAAGATTAACACATCCAAAACCGGAGCCCTGCCAATCAATATCCCTAGTGATCAGCTCTCTCTCCTAAAAGCCAACTTTAATTATAGGTGGCAGACCGAATGTTTGCGGTATCTGGGGGTTAATCTTATACCGGCTTACGCCTCTCTTTTTAAACATAATTTTCCTAAACTAATAACCGATATTAAAAGGCTGTTGGAAAGATGGAATAAATTGGCTCTATCTTTATTTGGACGAATAGCAGCGATTAAGATGACTATTCTCCCTAAATTGATGTATCTATATGAGACCCTGCCCATTCCTATCCCTATGTCAGTTCTCCGTTCTTTGCAATCGGACTTGATCCATTTCATTTGGGGGAAAAAGAGGCATAGGATATCTCGGAGTGTTCTGTTGGCAAGCAGGGTGGAGGGGGGCCTGGCGGTGCCCGACATCGTCAAATATTATTGGGCGGCTCAACTACGTGCTATACCATCTTGGTCAGCTCTATTTGCTTACTCTAGATGTTTGATGTATTGCGGTCCGCTCATGATCTGCCCCTCTCGGCTACCTACTCCTACTTTCAGATCAGACATTTTGTCTCATGGACGTTAAAATCCACCACAGTATCTGCTCCTACTGTATTTGAAAAGATATGTCGGGCAGGACACTCCTCCAAAGGTTTGATATCCTCTATATATAAACTTCTAATAGCTTCTAACCCCGACTCCCCGATAGTCCATTCGTATATGGCTAAGTGGGAAGATTATCTGGGATCCCCTATTTCCAGAGACACCTGGCAAATTATATGGAAACAGGCAGCCCACTCATCTCTCTCTGCTCAAACTAAAGAAAACCAATACAAAATATTAATGTATTGGTACCACACACCTGCTCTCCTACATAGACTCCTACTATTCCGGATTGTTGCTGGAGATGTGGGAATCCAGGGGCAAACATACAACATGTGTTTTGGGATTGTGGAGGGTTACGGCCGTTCTGGTTAATGGTTCAGTCCTTGGTCGCTGATATTACACAGATTAGGGTCCCTCTTACCCCGTAGACCTTTCTTCTAAACATCCCTTATGCCCCTCTAGGTTGTAGGATGGGAAGACTCTTCCTATATATAGTGACTGCTTCCAAATGCCTTATTGCTAGATTTTGGAAACAAGCTTCTATTCCCACTCAGCACGACTTAAGTCTCCGTCTGCAAGAAGTTAGACGAATGGAATATCTTACTGCTCTACCTCACAACCAGCTAGACCTATTTGATCGGATTTGGAAACCTTGGGATGTTTACTGTATCCTACATGACTTGTAGTTTTCTACTTTAGTATAATTGGATTGCAAACCTAGTGTTGGGAGCCTTGGTTCTTCCTTGTGTGTCTTGTTCTTGGTCTTTCCCCTTCCTCACCCTGTTTTGTTAGTCTGTCTTTTTGTCTTGCAGGTGACTTTGTCACTTTAGCCTTCTGCAGGTCTGTTTCTCACTGGCTCCAGAGAAAGGAGGTAATGGGATGCAGACTAGGGTTGTACTCTACTTAACCCATTGAGATCCGCTTGTTCAAAACTGCACTTTGTGTTAACTATTTTGATTACACAATATCTCTATGATAATTATTTCACGGCTTTGTTGAACGTATTTTGGTATTGAAAAACCTTATTGAAAACTTTAATAAAAATTTACAGTTAAAAAAAAAAAAAAAAGCTCTTTGGTCTTTACCATGGTGGAGGGGTTAAAGTAAGATTGAGTGTGTGGACAGGTGTCTTTATACAGGTAACAAGTTCAAACAGTTGCAATTAATACAGGTAATGAGTGCAGAGTAGGAGGGCTTCTTAAAGAAAAAGTAACAGATCTGTGAGAGGAAGAATTCTTGCTGGTTGGTAGGTGATCAGATACTTTCATGCAATGAAATGCAAATTAATTATTAAAAAAAAAAAATCATACGATGTGATCTTCTGGATTTTTTTTAGATTCTGTCTCTTACAGTTGAAGTGTACCTACCATAAAAATTACAGACCTCTCCATTCTTTGTACTTGTAAAATCGCCATTGTATCAAATACTTTCCCCACTGTGTAAATATGTGTGTGTGAGTTAGCATGGATTATGGCCAAGATTTCTTTAATGTATAACTTATTTTTCATTGTCCTGTGCCGTGTGCTCAGCTATTAAAGGGTTGGGGGACGGTCTTTCTGCTTCTGTGTATTCTTCCACCTTTCCTAATTAAAGAGGTTTTGCTACCAAGTAAAATTGATGTGGGAAGCTTGCAAATGAAATAATAAACATCACCATTCATTATTATTACAAATTTTGTACCATTTTGGTCTCAGCTGCTTCCTTAGTGATCCATAGTGTAAAGCTCGTCTCTATGGGATACGACCGGTGACGAGGGCTCCTCAGTCTTGTCGCCCATACTCAGACATCACCTCTCCTCTCAGACAGCTATTGTCTTTTTCTTCCCTGCTTAGTAATCACACACACTCACTGCTAAGTGAGTGTTCAATCCCAGGTTATGTCATTCAACTCCTGCCCTCTGTACTCCTTAGTAATAAGTCAAACAGTACAGATAAATAAAAAGAAAAAAGAAACCTCAATCGGGTATATGCACAAAAAAACAAAATCTACATTTGACTCCTGCAGGGATTTGAATCTAGGACTTCAATGTTGGAAGGCAGAAGCTTTAACCATTCAGCTACTTTGTAACTACTCACAGCTCTTCACATAAACAGACCATTGTTTGACTACAGTGAACACACTGTGAGGAAAGGCATGGTGATGCCAGCCTGCTGGGTCATATGATATGCAGTTTAAACAAATCATACATGCCTCATTTTGAGCACACTGACAGCTGAAACTGGATAAACCAGGCATGAAATGCCTTTGTGGCAAAATTCCTTTAACATGTCCATACTAATTGGCATAGCTGAAAAATGGGCCAATTAGGGCTGCCATGCTAAATAATACCCACTGATATCAATGGCTGCGGGAGTTTCATAAACATGATACATCACATACAATATTTATCTACAAAATAAGCAAACTGGAACAAAAAATGTAACCTCAAAGGCTCATTTTTCTCATTCAGGTAAATAGTGCTGGAAAAGTAGAGGAAGGGCAGTATAGGCTTTTGGTTAAATAGGGCACTAGGAGCTTACTCTTAATTTTTTTTTCCGTTAGGAACTGGACAACCTCTGTAACATTCCAGCAGCACTTTGTAAGCAGATTCATAGTTAGCAGTCGGGTGCCATCATGACAGGAGCTGAATTTTGTCCCCCCCCCCCCCTCTTGCAGCGGTATTTAGCAGGCTGCTGGGCATATATGTATATACAGCAGTTTGTCAGTCCTCTCCAAGAGGGGCAAAAGAGCACACCTCTCATGAATACAGCAAGCACATAGTTATAGCTAGGTTTTATTCTTTCATCACTGCTGTTAACAAAATGGTACAATATTTTTTGTGCTGTCTTACCTAACAGGAGTATAGACCAGTTGCCTTATTATACAAGCCCTGCATTAGGCAACAGATTCAGCTGACAGATATTCAAAGCCTCCAATTGGTCAAAGCTGGCACTGATTGTGATAATGTCACTTTAAGAAAACAATTAACCTAGATGGCTAGTAGAAACAAATCTTTTCAAAATGAGATCTCTCCCATAGTTAGGCACTTCTGTAACATACTTCCGTTGTGGGCTTCCCATAATTCCACATCAGCTGTTCGATGATCAGAACTCAGTATTTCTGTATGTCTGCACACAGGAAACCATTCTGTGTCGAGCCCAGGAGATCAGGTGACTAAACGGGTGAGGCTTTTTCAGGGCAGCCTTTGAAGCCATACCCCTTAAGTCCTGTCTTACAAAACTTTCAGCATGGGGACGGAAATTGGGCATGGACTGAGATTTGGAATAAAAAATAGATGAAGCACAAGAAAGGATCCTGGGGCTTGTATTTTTGCGTAAAGATAAACTGCTTTTAAACAACAAATGTTGCTGCTTTGCTGTAGAGAGGCTACATAATGCACAAATTAGCATAGAAACATTATATGAAAATGAATGAAGACTGAGGCAAGCTATATGAGATTTTTATTTTTGTTTGCCATGAAGCCTTTCTAACCCCCATCCCGTCGCAATTTTTGCTGATTAATGTGTGAGAGCCGTAACTTTCTTAATATAACTATACAAAGGCTAATCTTTTATGGTTCGACTTATTATTTACTGCACCTTAATATGTATTTGGCACCCAAACAATAGGTTGTGGATTTTAGTCCGATATGGATCCTGAATCGGTGTCGCATTAAGGCTGTGTTCACACGGCGTAATTGCGGGTGTACAGTACGCCCCGCATTTACGCCGGGTGTTTGGGAGTCATGGTGATTGACGTGTACTGGGGGAGGGGGTGGCGCCGGCCTGCCGGCCCAACAGACTGTCATTACTCGCAGCGCTTACATGTCACTTATCATATGGTACGCCCGGGGAGAGGAGGCGTAATTCATAGTTCTCTATGAATACTGTGGATTACTGTAATTTCGCCGCGCCGAAATTTGACCGTGTGAACATACCCGAAGCGTCCATATCAGCCAGGTGAAAATACCCTTAGGGTGCTTTCCCACAGCGCAGTGTTGGTGCAATGTTAACTGCGCTCCAAGTATGTGCCTTTATTATCAGCAAGCTAGACTATCATCACTATTATCATCTAGACTGTTTGGAAGGTGAGTAATCAATTAGTGTGTTTGTAATCCACAAGACTTCACACACAGTCTTACTTGAAACACCTTTCTGAAAAATGTAGACAACTGAAAGAAGCTTGCTAGTAATAAAGGCAGTTTAATTGGAGCGCAGTTAAAACTGCACCAAAACTGCGCTGTGTGAAAACACCATTATTATTTTGTAAATTTTATTGTTGTTCTTATTAGGGGGTTGACATTTTAGGGTCTCTCAAACCGTTTACTAGTTTTCCAAAGTTATGGTCTTGGTTTGCTATGGTTATGATTTACAGTGGTCATCCTGGAACAAATTAATATTATAACTTTAGGGATCACTGTATATTTTAGTTTTTATTGCAGTGTAAGACAGAATAGCATCAAGAAAAGGTGAAATTGTACCTTTTTTTTTTTAACTTATTTTGGATGTTTAATCGCCCTTTTGTGAACCAGGTTGTAACCATGTTCACTTTTTTTCTTTATATACATCCAGTAGATTTATGATTATTTAGCAGCTTTCTTCTTAGCTTGAGTTTTCTAACATGTACCGCCTAGCTTCTAGTATCAGAATCTTTGAGGTCTGCCTTCGGTTCTTACCATATTTAGCTATGAGACTTGAAGTAAGTAAGGGTCTGTGTTTTTTCTTTTTTCTTCTGGCACTTGCTTATCCAGGAACTGTAAGAACAACTATTAAACAAAGCTTTCTATGTTAACCATATTAAAACTCTGAGACTTCTTTCTTACTTTTTTAGATTTAAAGGGTTATTCCCATATCCTAACTTTCAGATTAGGAGATGGGAAAGAGCCGCTACAGAAGACAGAGAAGCTTCCGCGCGTGCAGGTTAAAATATGTGTGATCCTTTGTGTCTCTATTTTAATGTATTAGTTAGTATAACACCTCACATATACACATATATATATATATATATATATATATATATATATATATATAATATATATATATATATATATATATATATATATATATTATATATATAGCAGGCACATTCCTATGTAATACAGCATGTAAAAGCTGTCTGTATATCTCTTGTCACTAATATGTTAACAAAATGGCCGCCTGTAGTAGTTTGTAGAGATCGTCGTGTAATCCAAGATGGCACCTTTTCTGAAGTTACACCCTGTGTCCAAACATTCCTGAGCTGTGTGGAGGGGTCTGTAGATAAGGACGTGCCAATAGACCCTCACAGCTAGGTCCATGTGATGCTTCTTATCTACTAATTTGCAAAGGTATAAAAAAGCCACCATTTTGTGAATAAAGCAGAAAGCACTTTCATAGCAGCAAGGCATGTTGTGATGTTCTTTCTCGGTGCACCCTTTGTTATTTGTAAGCTAATTTGGACCCCCACAAGGACAGAATAGCCCCTTTGAGGTATTTCCATATCAAATGTACTCTGCTGTATTCAGGACTGCTGTAGAATAAACGGAGAGAGACACGCACATGAGGCTACCTCTTATTCTCTGCGGACTACTTGAAATCAGAAAAACCCTTTAAAGGGGTTTTGCTACGAAGTAAAATTGACGTGAGAAACTTGCAAATGAAATAATAAACATTTTCACCATTCATTATTATTAAAAATTCTGTACTGTTTTTGTTTTAGCTGCTCCTTTAGTGATCCATTGTTTACAGCTCATCTCCAGGGGATACGACCAGGGCTGTGAGCTCCTCAGTCCTAGTCTCACATGCTCAGGCATCACCTCTCCTCGCAGGCAGCTACTGAGTGTTCAAACCCCGGGTGCTGTCATTCTACTCCTGTCCTCTGTGCTCCTTAGTAATTAGTCAAACAGTGCAAATAAATAAAAAAGAAACCTCAATGATGTATGTACATTGATAAAGAGAAAAAAAAACACAGGTTTGGTTCCTGTAGGGATCTGAATCTAGGACCCTTGTGTCTGCAGGCAAAAACTTTACCTCTCAGCTACTCACAATGCTTTACATAAACAGACCTTTATTTGACTACAAAGAGGAAAGGCCTGGTGATGTCATCCTGCTGGTTACTGATTTGCACATTCAAACAAATCACACTCCCCCTTCTGAGCACACAGAGCTGAAGAGCTGGATACAGGAGGTATGAAATGAGATCGTGGCATAACCCCTTTAAGGCTGGGGTCACACTGTTCAGCAGCTGTTGGAGTGGTTTTGTGTAAAACTAGCAGCCTCTTCAATACTTCCATGTGCTCTTACTTGTAATTGCCATACTTTATTAGTAATACAAGGTACTGCAGGCCTGTCCCATTGTCCATGTCTGCTGCTAAAACCTCCACTGTGACATACAAAACCGTGCTCCTGCCTTGGATGCCAACATCGGAGATGACTCCGATCTGGGCAGTTAAACTCCTCTGATGGCAACTGTGAGAAGAGAACCCCCTTTGAGGAGGCTGTAACACTTACATGAGCACTGTTGTCCCTTCAATCAGCTGGTCCGCAGATATACTAGGAGTTGGACCCCTACTGATGCTTAGGGTAGGCCATTAATTTTGTAGACTGGATAACCCCTTGAACAGGTGAAGCAATGGATTGTATACTATATTTAAGGGGTTTTTCCATGAAGTAAAATTGATGTGGGAAACATGCATATGAAGCAATAAGCATTTTCACCATTTATCATTATTAAAAATTCTGTACCATTTTTGTTTTAGACGCTCCCTTAGTGATCCATAGTGTACAGCTCATCTACAGAGGATACAACCAGTGACGAGAGCTCCTTAGTCCTGGCCACACATACTCAAACATCACCTCTCTTCTCAAGCAGCTACTGTCAGTCTCTTACCTGCTTAGTAATCACACACACTCACTGCTGAGCGAGTGTTCAACCCCAGGTGCTGTCATTCTACTCCCGTACTATGTACTTCTTAAAAATTGGTCAAACAGTGCAAATAAATAAAAAAAAAAAAGAAACCTCAATCAGTTATGTGCAGTGAGACAAAAAACCACCCAGAGATTTGAAACTAGAACCCCTGTGTTGGAAGGCTGAAGTGGCAACCACTCGGATACACTGTAGCTGCTCACAGCTTACATGAACAGACCTTTGTTTGACTCGATTAAGCACACTGTGGGGAAAGACATGGTGATGTCAAGCCTGCTGGGTCACATGACATGCAGTTCAAACAAATCACACACACCCCTATTTTGAACATACTGACAGCTGAAGCAGGACAAACCAGGCATGAAATGCCTTTGTGGTAAAACCCCTTTAAATACTAGTGCTTTCTTCTTTTCCTTGGTCTTCAGAGAAAAGGACTAGACACAGCAATTAAATTGAGATCTCTTGTGGTAAAGTAGCTGTACCAGACAATTACAGATATATTTAAACTAATGGCACAGCAATAACAATAGTCCCATAGGCTCTTCGTTATTGTGCATGCTTCCTTGGTTTTGTCTGCTTTTATAAGAAATGCCTATGCTGTAACTAGAGGAATCTACTTTCACAATGTGTGTGTCAGTGGTTATGTAGAACGCTGTAGGTTTGTGTTTGTCTAAGATTTATAAGACAAAATACAGTAGACTTTAGGAACCAGTTAACCAATTTATTTGATTTATTTTTTTATACTATTTGGGCATTCTGGCAAGAAGTTCTTTTATGGACCTCAAAAGGGTTTTCTTATCAGACAGTGCCACAGAGCCTGCTCTTCACAGCCAACTCAAGGTTCATACTTCCTGGTTAGGCTGTGGGCGGTTCTACAGCAGCGACTGACATTTCAGCTCTGCTATTCCAATCTGAGCCTGTTATTTTATCGGTAATAGCAGGTCATACAGCTCCAGAGCTCTAAAAGGTTAAAGTTTGTCAGTAACCTATATAAACAAACTTCGGTGCCGCTGATGAGACACAGCAGGGAGTAACATCACCATCCTGGCCAGGGTAACCTAGGAAAGGCTGTGTACACTGGCGGTACACACTTTTTCATACGGTATTGATTCCTGCAGGGAAAGTGTATATCACCAGTAAATAGTATGAATGTAGGCCTATGTGTTTACATGTTGCATGTTTAATTGCCGCAAGGTAACCTGACTTGAAAAGGATTTTGTCAGTATAAGGGTATGTTCACAAGGCGTAATTTCGGCGGGCATTTCACAGCGTATTTACGCTCTAATACGGGCGAGATGCGCACCGAAATTAAGGTAATCCATAGCTCTCATACAGAACTATGGATTATGCCTCGTCCCCCCGTGCGTACAATACGATCGTATTGTATGCGCGGGGAGATAAGTGTCATTTCAATTATTCGCGACAAATATGCGCCGCGAGTAATGAATGTCAATGTGGCCAGCAGGCTGCCGGCTCCCCTGTGCCGCGGGAATGCGCGAGTATTAGCACGAGCTCCCAAAAGAGACGATGTACTACGACGCGTACTGTACATGCCGCAGTACATCGTGTGAACATACCCTAAGGGTACGTCCACACGCCGTGTTGGGTCTGTGTGAACATACATTTTTAGATACATGTTTGAGTCCGTCCAGCACGTACCCATCACGCATCTAGCAATGAGCAGTGTGATTTTATTTTAATGGTAAACACGCATTGGCATCGAGACGAGTGATCGCCAATGCGTGTTTACTTGCGTTTTTCGGATCCGTTCCGAGAATTGACACGTCAATTCTTGATCCGAAAGACGCAGCAGGAGCTCTATTATAAACTATATAAACCCTATTATATTTGCTGCATCCAAACACGCAGCTGCGTGGTGGGTACGTGTAGGATCAGAGTGTCGCTGCGTTTTTGGATGCGATTTTCGGATCCAAAGCAGATCCAAAAATGCTGTGTGAACATACCCTAAGTCTGAGTTCACATGGCTTGTAGCCTGCGTATAGCGGCACGTACTTTGTGTACCGCAATACGCTGGGAGTTTTAGAAGTATGTGCTGTCCCGCCCGTACTTCTAAAGCGCTCTATGCTGGTCCCCATTCACTTTAGTCTTCCCTTCTATCACATCTTTCTCCCGGCGCTTAGTACATGTCGGGGAATACGCTGTAAAATCGTAGCACTCAATGTGTGGTAGGATTCTGCCGTAACTGCAGGCCGGCCGTACTTTGGGCGTATTGCTGCGCAATTACCTTCCGGTGCACGGCCCACAAATGCGCGATGTAACCCTACCCTCAGGCACTCTTCAATGAAAAAAAAAATAGCCCAGCATGCTGGGCTATTTTTTGGGGGTAAAACGATGGACACCACAGCAGAAACCTATCATACCCCATTGTAGCCATTGAGATTTATTGGGCACGGTTGGTGTTCGTTGTGAAACATCCAGTTATACTTTTGCAACGGGGTTTCTAATAGAACCTCCAACCCAGATGAGAACCAGGCCTTAGGGTGCTTTCACACGGTGCGTTTTTGATGCGTTTTTCGGATGTGTTTTTTGTGCAGGAAGGCACAGCAATTAATGCTGTACATTGTTGCACAAAAAACGCATCAAAAACGCACCAAAACCGCACAGTGTGAAAGCACCCGTAGGCTACTTGCACATCTCCGTTATTTCTTTTTTGGTTCCCAAACAAAAAAAAACCAAAATAGCATGCCCAGTTCTTTTCAAGGGACCCCAACACGCTGAGCCGCCCTTTTGACTCAGGGGTTTTTGGGGTTTTCCATCATGTGACCAGACAAAATGGGGCCGCATTCGGTTTCCCTTTTTTAGCGTTTTTTTAAGGGAAAATCTGAAAAAACTAAGGCTCCTCCAATGGGTTTTAGCTAACTTTTTTCTAATTTGGGTTTTTAATTGTGTTTCTTTATTTTTATTGTGGTAAAAAGTTTTCCATTGTTTTTAAATAATAATGTTTCTTTCCCGTAAGTTGATTGAGGAAATCATCCTTCCAAGCCACTTCAAAGAGGGAGCTCATTAAAAACAAACAATGGTCCACTCAACCCAACCATTGGTTTTCCCCCCCTTTATTTCTTAATTTTTGTTATTATAAATCACTGTACTTCAGGCTTTCACTTGGCCTCAGGAGCAGGAAAAACCCGAGCATGAATTTGCATCCTTGGGAGAGACAGAAATGTAGAGATAAGGCGGCAAAAAGCAAGAGGCAGAGTATAAGGGTATGTTCACACGGATTATTAAGACGTGGTTATTGACGAGGGTTTCAGAGCATTTCCGCTTCCAAAACCTCGCCTGAAACACGCTTCTTCAGAAAAGGGGTTTTTAAACTTTCTCGCAGGGTTTTGAAGGGTTTCACCCATTACAAATAAACCAGGGCAAAAACCGCGCTGAAAAAACCGCCTAAAACACGCTTCAAAAATTGACATGGAAAAATTCTTTTTTTCCCAAAAAGCGTAAAACCCTCGTCGGTAGAACTACAACAAAAGGGTTTTACAAAGGAATCAATTAAATGAACTGGGGGCGTTTAGAATAGTTTTGGCAGAAACGCTGAAAACCCTCCCCCAAAAAAAGCCGTTGAACAACCCCAAAGGCTTGGTTTTACACGGAGTTTTTTTTTCCAATTAACATATCTTTTAATCGTTCGGGCCGACAGGACGGGCCCCCGAGACGATCTAACAATTCCCCCAACTTTATCATGCCGGCACTGGGAACACCAGCGGGTTCAAGAGAGATGCGCTGCTTTTTTGCCCTGCGCCTGTCGGGCGCATTAAAGGACCAT
>JAODAL010014502.1:0-87269 GCA_025379985.1 Phyllomedusa bahiana | reverse complement strand
ACCCCCCCCTTTCCCCTTTTGGTAAAAACCCAGAAAACAAGCTTGGGGTAACCCTTGGATAAAAAAATTGCGCCCCCACAAAGGGCCCGGGAAAAAAATTTACTTGTAGGGTCTTTTAAAAAACCACTGTTTTTTTTTAACAAAATTTTAAAAAGCAAAAACGGGGTTTAAAATTAAAACCTTTGGGCCCATAAATTAGTTTTAAAGGGGAAAAAGGTTATATTTTTTTGGGGGCCCTTTAAAAAAAAGGGACGGTTTTTTTTTAGTCGCACACCAGCAAAACAACGCAAAAATTTAACCCCCGGGATGAAAATTGCGCCAAAGAATTGGGCCCGCCCCAAACTATACTTTGTAAAATTTTAACAATTGTGTGTTTTCTACGCCAACAACCCAAAAAATACAGTTGTAATTAACCTTTGCTTGTGAATTGGGCTACGGGAAAAAAATTTATATTTTTTTGGGCGTTGAAAAAAAAAGGTTTTAAATTTTTGCCCAGCACAACAGCAAAAAAACCGTTTTAATTAACCCCCTTTTTTAAAATTTCACCAAAAATTTAAACCCGCACAAACTAGTACCCTTTGAAACCCCCGGCGTTTTTTAAAAAATTTGCGGGGTTTTCTACGCCACACAACAAAGATACATTTAAAAAATTAACCTTTGCTTGTAAAAATTAAAAAAGGGAAAAAATTTATATTTTTTGGGCTTTTGGAAAAAAGGGACGGTTTATTTTTGTCAGCACACCCAAAAAACCCCTTTAAATTTAAACCCAACGGGATGTAAATTGCCCCAAAGAATTGAGCCGCAAAAAACTGGGTAGCTTTGTAGCGGGGTTACAATTGCGTATTTTTTTTCCCCAACAAAAAAGGGGAAATACAGTTGAAATTTAAAACCTTTTGTTTAAATTTAGGTTTACAGGAAAAATTATAATTTTGGGTTTGGGAAAAAAGACGGTTTTTTTGGGGGGGTCACACCCCACCCAAAACAACCCCTTTTTTTTAACCCCTGGTTGAAAAAATTGCGCAAAAAAATTGACACCCAAAAAAATGAAGTGGTATTTTATTGAAAAAAACCTTTTTCTTTAAATGAATACAACGGGAACTGGCTTAGATCCCACTTGGATATTAAATTGTATATGCAGTTTGCAGTGAACGCACACTTGTTTTCAATCCAATACCCCAAAAAATTTTAAAATAGAACATTAAAGAACATCCCTGAGACAAGCTGAGACCCCCCCCACAGAAATCGCTATTTTAAAAATCAATTCTTCATAAAAAAGAAAAAAACCGGGAAAAGGCACCTTTCCCTTGGTGACAAAATGGGAGGGGGTGTGAGCTCCCGGCGTTCCCCCCAAGACTTATTTTAGTGCGGGGGGGGACCGGTTTACAGAATCCCCCGGTCTCTGATTGGTTTTACTCTGGGAAAGTCATGGTAGGGGGCTATGGGCCCCCCTTCCTCCCAGAGGCTTTTGCCCCCAGTAGGCCCCTTTTGGGTCGCAACCCCTTTTATCAATCAAAACACACTTCTTCACCCCAAGTACCCCCAAAATTCGACTTCGTTCCCCAACCAAGTTTTCCTGAAATTTCTAAACGAAATTTCCCCTTCGTTAAAATCGATTCGCCCATTTCTTTCTGTGACACATTTTTTCCTGCGGGAAATTTTTTTCTGATGGTATAAATGGGGAATTTTGTGCTTTTGTGGGGCAAGGTCACTGTGAAAGGGCACCAATAGTAAAAAGTCGTATTAAAAAAAAAGCATTATGACATATTTTTTTTATTCTTGCTAATTTTTTGGGGGCTTCAAAAGGTCCTAAAAGGTTTTTTTCTGCTGTTGGGTCATGCTCGTAAAAAATAGCGATATCAAAGTCCTATTCAAAAAATCTTTTTTGAAATATTAATTTAAAAGCCAAAAAAAAGACAAAAAACAGCTCACCATATCTTTCCCGGGGTGTGAAGTGCAGATCCTCCAGTGCATGAACCCAAAACCCCCGGCCACGGTGCCAATTGCAGGAAGGAACTGTAGATTGTTTAGCACTCGTTGATAAAAAATAAAAAAAAAAAAAAAAAAAATTTATTACCCCATATTAAAACGATGTAAAAAAATCAAACAGCAAACATGGTAAGGTTGTTGACGCATTTCGGGTCTACTCTACAAGAAAGACCCTTAGTCATAACATAACCAACAAAGAAATTAACACTATTAGGGGTTGGCCCCCCCTAAGGTAAAATTAAACCAAAACTATGTACCCCAAAAATCCCTTCCCTCCTGACTGCCCCACTCTATTTCTCATTCACGGGTAAGCCTGCTACAAAAGCTAACCCCATCGTCCTTTTGCTGTATGTCTCTGCTATAAAAGCCCAACCCCCACGCCATTGCGTATGTCTCGCTACAAGTCAAAACCCCATCTCCATTGCGATTCCCGGGCATCAAAGTCTAACTCCCCGCCCTTTTGCTGTATTCTCGCTATCAAAAGTCAACTCCAATCGTCCATTGCTGGTATGTCTCTGCAATCAAAAGTCTAACTCTCATCATCCATTGCTGTATGTTTTCTCATTGTGTAGTACTACAACTCCGGTTGATGCATTGATGTATGTCTCTTGATTGGTGGTATCGCCGAGGTACCATATTGTTCTCATAACACAATCTCCTCACCCCCATCCCATGCCTGTTCCATCGTAATCTTTGTATTCCCCTGTAATCTCATTTCCTTATCACGCCCCCACTCTGCTTAATTTGTTACTCACATACCTCTCCCACAACTAGATTCCCATCTGAATGTTCTGTTTGGGATCAAGCTTAGTAAATCACACACAAATCGTGGCCATTTGTACACTTGTGACCCTGCTCCAAGTGTGGCCCCAGCTAAGTGTGAAATTAATAACGAAGACTATGTAGCCCCATAGGAACTCCCCCCCTCTGGACTAGACCCCTCTATTTCTCATTCACAGTATTCTCTGCTATCAAAAGTCTAACTCCCATCATCCATTGCTGTATGTCCTGCTATCAAAAGTCAAACACCCGCAATCTCCATTGCTGCGAATTTTCTCATTTGTAGTACTACAACTCCGTTTGCATTGATGTATGTCGCTTTGATGTGTAAATCGTCCAGTGTAGCCATAATTGTTTCTCATAATGCCATCTCCTATACCCCCATCCCATCTGTGTCCATGGAGCCTTTAAAATTCCCCCTGTAATCTCGTTTCCCTATATACCCCCCCCTGCCCACTCTGCTAATTATTAATACGAACCCGTCCCACTTCTTGTGCAGATCTGATTGTTCTGTTTAGGATCAAGCTTAGTAATATAAAAGTCCCCCCACTCACAGTCGTGGCCCATTGGAACACTTTTGGCCCCACTAAGTGTAGAATTAATACAGACTATGTAGTCCCCATAACTCCTTCCCTCTGGACTGACCCACTTCTATTTCCCATTCACAGGTATGTATCTCCCTGCTATCAAAAGTCTAACTCCCAATCGGTCCATTGCTGTATTCTCGCACTCAAAAGTCAACTCCATCGCGCCGATTGCTGTATGTCCTGCTATCAAAGTCGACCTCCATCGTCCATTGCTGTATGTCTCTCTAACAAAAGTCGAACTCCCAACGTCATTGCTGTATGTCCTCTGCTATCAAAATCGAACTCCCATCATCCATTGCTATGTCACTGCTATCACAAAAGTCGAACTCCCATCGTCATTGCTGTATGTCCTCTGGCACATCAAAAGTCGAACTCCCATCGTTCCATTGTGTATGTTTCTCATTGTGTATACTACACCTCCTGTTTGCATTGATGGTATGTCTCTCATTGTATAGTTACTACAACTCCTGTTGTCATTGATTAAGTCCTCTTTATGTTAAGTTCACCATATATCCAATATTTGGGTCTCATAATGGTCCATTTCCTATACCCTCCATCCCATGCTTGGTTCCATGGAGCCTTTTAATAATTCCCCTTTAGATCCGTTCCTATTACCCACCCTCCCACAACTGCTAATTAGTTTAATACGACCCCTCCCCCTTCTTGTTTCAGATCTGAATGTTTCTGTATTAGGGATCGAAGCTTATATATAAGTCACTCACAGTCGAGGCCATTGGACACTTGATGGCCCCAGCTAAGTGTTAATTAATCCCAAGACTATGTAGCCCCGAGGAACTCCCTTCCCTCTGACGACCACTCTATTTCATCATTCACAGTATGTCTCTGCTATCAAAAGTCCTAACTCCCTTCGTCCATTTCTGTATGTCTCTGCAATCAGAAAAGTTCAACTCCCATCGACCAATGATGAATGTACTCTGCAATCAAAAGTCGAACTCCCATCGCCATTGCTGTAATCTCTGCTATCAAAAGTCGAACTCCCATCGACCATTGTGCTGTATGTCTCTGCTAATCAAAGTCGAACTCCCATCGTCCATTGCTGTATGTCTCTGCTAACAAAAGTATCGAACTCCCATCATCCATTGCTTATGTCTCTGCTATCAAATTCCTAACTCCCATCTGTCCATTGCTGTATTCTCTGCTATCAAAAGTCTAACTCCCATCGACCATTGCTGTATGTCTCTGCCATCCAAAATTCGAACTCCCACGTCCATTGCAGTGTATGTCTCTGCAAATCACAAGTCGAATCTCCATCTGTCCATTGCTGTAATGTCTCTGCTATCAAAATCGAACTCCCATAGTCCATTGCCTGTAATGTTCCCTGCTATCAAAAGTCGAACTCCCATCGTCCATTGCTGTATATGTCCTGCAATCAAAATTCGAACTCCCATCGTCCATTGCTGTATGTCATCATGCTATCAAATCTGAACTCCCATCGTCCATTGCTGTAGGTCTCTGCTATCAAAAAGTCGAACTCCCATCGTCCTTGCTGTAATGTCCTCTCTATCAAAAGTCAGAACTCCCATCGTCCATGCTGTATGTCTCCTGCTATCAAAAGTCCGAACTCCCATCATCCATTGCTGTATTCTCTGCTATCAAAAGTCCGAACTCCCATCTCATGCTGTATGTCCCTGCTAATCAACAAAAGTCGATACTCCCATCGTCCATTGTTTATGTCTCTCATTGTATAGTACTACAACTCCTGTTGTGCATTGATGTATGTCTCTTTGATGTGTATCTCCAGTATATCCATATTTGTTCTCATAATGCCATCTCCTATACCCCCATCCCAGGCTGTGTCCATGGAGCCTTTATAATTCCCCCTGTAATCTCGTTTCCAATTCCCCCCCACTCTGCTAATATTAACACGACCCCTCCCACTTCTTGTTCACATCTGATTGTTCTGTTTGGGATCAAGCCATCCCACCACATTATATGTCTAGCTGTCTCTGCTTAGTTTAATTGGTACATTTTTGTCTAGAATTTTCGCCACTCGTCTTACCATAAATTTATCCTGTGTTTATTTGTATAGCCATCAATTCCCAGATACTCCCCTTGAGTTTCTGCTCTGTGCAGAGCTAATTGTAGCTCCACCCTTTTACGACACCTGAAATGCCCTAATGCTCATTTTGATCATCATAGTTGAGTATAAGTGCAGAGCTGTGGTCTGTGGACCGAGGTCTGGGGCCAAATTTCACAGTGCCAAATTCTAAGTGGCAATTAAAAGTTGGCATCCTCCAGAATTATCCCAGAAATGAGCCAGAAGTGAGCAGAAGGGAGAAGGGACTCCTCGACTTTTTGTAGAGTTTACACATCTTTGCTACACCTTATTTACCATGCTTGCCTATTTACTATCTACCCTGGCAGCCATCTGCCTCCTATATTACCAACCCTATTCTGCCCTCCAGACAAGTTTATCCGCATATGCTATGCCACTCTCCTTCCCTCACCAAAGGTACTCCTCCCACACCTATTCCCTTTTCAACCACCCCAAACTCCACTCACATATACTGCACAAACGCCAGCTCATAATTCATTCACTACCCATTTCTGTCTCTTTTCCATTCTCCTGCTTTCTCGCTGCAGGGGACATCCGCTCCCAACCGGGCCACCTTCTTTATGCTCATCCACCTCCTCCTCAGCCTGCCCATAGAAAGCCTGCTAACCTGCTTGCCATTCCGCTGTAACGCCTTTTTCCTGCCCTTTTAAGTGTGCATCTATGGAACGCCCCGATCCGTCTGCAACAAACTCACTGCTGTTCATGACCTTTTTCTTCTCCAACTCCCTCAACCTCTGGCCCTCCACAGAAACCAAGGACTCCAGCAATCTGACACCCGCTTCCCTTGCCGCTCTACACCCTATGGTGGGCTACACTTCACCCACACCCCTAGACCTGAGGAACAGGCAGGTGGAGAGTTGGCATACTTCTATCTCCACACTGCACTTACCAGGTCTTCCTCCTGCACCCTCCCTCACTTTCCCCTCCTTTGAGCTCACACCCTCAGACTCTTTCAAGCATTTTCCATCAGCTCGTCAGTGGACTCAGACCCCCCCGGCACTCCCCGCCAGATTTCTGGATCATTTGCCGCCTGGCTCCCACACTCCTCTCTACTGAAATGCCCACTATCTCTTCCATGGGTGATTACAACATCCCCATTGATTGACCCATGTCTCCTTCTGCCTCACAGTTTCTTTCATGTAACCTCCTCTTCATAGCCACGTGCAGTTTACTGAGACTCCCGACCCAAAGGATGTGAACCCTCTGGAATCTGTCTTCTGTCCTCTTTCCTCAATTTCTAACTTCCTAATTCCCGTTATGCACCTCTCTGACCACAATCTTATCTCCCATCATTATCACTAATTCTCAGACTTCTCTGGACAAACTGCCAATCATCCATACAGAAATATCCGTCCATTAATACTCAGGAACTCACAGACACCCAACAGTCCTCACTGCCCCAATCTCCTCCCTCGTCCTGTCCATACCAGCTGGCAAACGTTACAATGAAACTCTCACACCACCCTGGACATGTTGGCACCACTCACACACCGCACCACCAGATTCAGACGCCCGCAGCCTTGGCACACCCTCAGACTCGTTTCTACAAGCGATGTACCAGGTATTGCAGAGCGGCTGTGAGAGAAATCAAAGCTACCTGCAGAACTTTCTCTCACTACAAATTCATGCTCAGGGACGTATCACCCTGCCCATCACTGCGTCCAAACAAAAATATTTCACCCCCTCATCCTCCACACTAACAACAACCCGAAACGCCTCATTGACACCTTCCACTCCGCCGAAGGCCTAAAGCTCAGCTCCGTCACTGACCTCTGGCTGAAAAGAACCTGGCCACTCACTTCAAAGACGAAATTGCAAATAACCCGCTAAACATATCCATTCCCCAATCTAATACCCATCCTGTCCCTCCCCGCTCGTCCTCTAATCTACTCGCAGCGCCATGACCCGACGACAGAGGAAGAATGTCCTGGCTTCTCCAGTCTGCGCCGTCCAACCAACCTGCACTACTGACCCCATTCCCTCCCGCCGCGTCCAGACTATTTCTCCAGCTGTCCCTCTCTCACCCTTACTCGCTATCTGTAACTCTTCTCTCTCACTGGGATCTTTCCATCTTCCTCAAGACACGCCAACATAACCCCTTTACAAAAAAGCCCTCACTGGACCCGTCCTGTGCTGATCACTACCGACCAGTCTCTAACCTCTTCATCTCTAAACTCCTGGAACGCTTGGTCTACTCTCGCCTAATCCGCTACTCTCTCTGCTAACTCTCTTCTTGACCCGAGCAATCAGGTTTCTCCGCACCCTACACACCACGGAAACTGCCTTAGTTAAAATCTCAAATGACCTCCTAACAGCAAAATCTCAGGGTACTACTTCATTGTTGCTTCTCTTGGATTCTCTCTGCAGCATTTGACACTGTGGATCACCAACTTCTCCGCATCATGCTCAGCACCATTGGCCTCCAGGACACCGCTCTCGACTTGGATCTCGTCCTACACTCTCTGCCGCTCCTTCAGTGTCTCTTTTTCTGGTTTCGACCTCCTCTCCTCCTTCCTCTTGCTGTTGGGGTTCCTCAGGAATCATTTCTAGGTCCTCTCCTCTTTTCATTGTACACACCCCCAATTGGACTAACCATCAGTAAATTTGGCTTTCAGTACACCCATCTCTATGCGGATGGACCACCCAATTATACACCTCCGCCGAGACATCACTCCATCCTAGCTACAAAAACACCAGTGACTGTCTTCCGCTTCGTCCTGACAGCAGTCCTCTCTCACTGAAATTAAACCTTCAATAAGACTGAACTTCTTGTCTTTTCCGCATCTACTAACCAACCCCCCCCCTGCAATTTCTGTTTTCTGTATGTGGTACCACACATATTTCTCCTAGGCCGAGCAGCCCGCTGTCTAGGGGTTTTATTGCTTCTGATCTTACCTTCTCCCCATATACCAACCCTTGCCCGCCACCCTTTCACCTGCACTCAGAAGAATATCTCCAAATACCGTCCAATGTCTCACTGTGAAACGACTCAAACCACATTACTCTCTTATTCTTTCTCTGTCTTGACTACTGCAACTTCCTTGCTTATCGGGCCTCCCTCTCTGCAAACTTCCCTCTCTCCAATCTGTCCAGAAAGCAGCAGCAGGCTTGTCCCTTTCTCTCCAGCCGCTTATACTGATGCCTCTACCCTGTTCATCACAGCACAACTGGTGCCCAATTCCAGTACAGAAACAGTATAAACTCACACACCTCACCCATAAAAGCTCTCCACAGCGCTGCTCCACCCAACATCTCCTCCCTAGTCCTGTCTACCGCCCTACCGCCTCCGCTCTGCAGATGATATCAGACTACATTTCCTCAATCATCCCGAACCTCCCATGCCGCCTACAAGATTTCACACGTGCGGCACCCATTCTCTGAATATGCTACGCGCGGGCGATCAGGCACATCACAACCCTCACAGTTTTTTAAGAGGCCCTGAAATACAATCTTCTCGTCCCTGGCCCACCAAGAATCCCAAACTGCTATCACACACTTCTGTCACTCCCTGCACTTGGGCACTCACAGGCACTTATCTTATATAGATTGTACATCTGGGTGGCAGGTTCCTCCATATTTTCATTAAACCACCCCCTATTTATGAAACATGGCCGGACCATTGTATACTTGGTCACTTCTTACCGTAGTTTCCACCATACACCCTAAAAAGATTGTAAGCTCCACGAGCAGGGCCCTCACACCTTGTTCTCATTGTAGTACTTTTAATGGTATTGACTGTATGTTTACCCTTGAATATTGTTAAAGTGCTGCGGAATATGTTGGGCGCTATAAAAATAAAGTTTTTTATTATATTATTTTTTTATTAGTCATCACAGTCGGGGCCCATTGGACATTTGTGGCCCCAGTTTAATTTGGGAATTAATACCGACTAGACCCCCATGGACCCCCTTCCTCGGGGATGACCCACTCTTTTTCTCTTTTAAATTTTATGTCTTTTGTATAAAAAAAGTTTTAACTCCCCCCCCCCGGCCAATTCTATGTTTTCCCCCCCAATCAATAAAATTAAAAAAAATTCCCAAAATTCTTCCTTTTTGCGGGTTTTGTTTCTCATTTTGGTTAGTACTAAAAATTCCTTGTTGTGCTTTTGTTGTATGTTCTCTTTGATGTTTTATCCCCCAGTTTTTAAAAATATTTGTTCTCTTTAAGCCTTTTTTTAAAACCCTTCACCACATTGTGTCCGGGTGCCTTTTAAATTCCCTTCCTTTTTAATCTTTTTTCCCCTTTTTCCCCCCCCCCCCTTTGCTTAATTAAAAAGGACCCCTTTCCCTTTTCTTGTTCACATCTGATTGTTCTGTTTGGGATCAAGTTTTATTTATAGTCACCCCACACTTTTTTTTTTTTTTTTTTTTTTCCCCCCCTGCCCAAAAGGTGGGGGCCCCGAAAATTTGTGAATTAATACCAAAATTTTAAACCGGGAAATTAAAAAAGGAAATTCCCAAGGTAAAACCCTTCCCAATTTCTTCCCCACTAATAGCCTGCCAAAAATTGCAAAAAAACCTATGCTTTTCTTCTCCCCCATTATCAAAAATTCTCCACTCTCCTCAAATCCCTTGTTATCCCCAAAACTTCCTCCCCTGGAAAATTGAGTTACTTCTCTCCCTGCATTCACTCACCGGGGTCTGCGGAACCAAACCTCTTCCCCTTGATTGCCCCCCCGAAACCAAAACCCCAAAACCCTCCCAAAAACTACAGTTTTTCCCTACTCCCCCCTGTCCCCTTTCACTGCTCCTTCTGGGGACTTATCCCCAAACCCAAAGGGCCTTTCCCCCAGAACTTTTTCCCACCTTCTTCTTCCCCCTTAAATACAGAAAAAACCATCAAAAAATTTATTTTAACCCCCTTAAAAACCTTTGGAAATGCTTTCCCTCTGCACCCCTGCCCCCCCCAAATTCCCCCTTTTGGAAAGCTTCGGGAATGCCCCCGGCCCGTATTTTAAAAAAACCTTTCCCTTCTTTACATAAACTTGTTCATTCACGCAATTACTCTTCCTTGGGTTTCTGACGGGAAACCGGCGGGGCCCCCGTTTGAAACTGTCCCCCGCTGAAACCTCTCTCTTACGGCCCCCCAAAAAACCTTCCCCACACCCCTTTCGCCCGGTAAAAACGTGGGGGAAAAGGTGTGGGCCCTCCTCCTGTCTGACCCTTTTTCCTTTTTTAAACCACTCCACCTCTCCCTTTCCCTCAAAACCTTCCCTCCTTTGAGGTGAAACTCTGCCCCGAAATTACGTCCCCCCAAAAACCCCCAAAGGGGCTTTTTAATTCAAAGGGGAAACACCGGGGCCCTGTCGCACCTTTTTTGGGACCCTTTGTTTTCCTGGTTCTCCCACTTTCTTTCCACCGAATCCCCATATTAATGGGGGATTCAATTTTTCCCCTTTTGAAACCCCCAAATCTGGCTTCCCAAAACAAACTTTTCTTTTTCAATTTCCCTTTGGGTTTAAGGACCTAACGTTTTTAGGGACTCATAAAAATGGGAAAAAAAACCAACTCTTTTAAAAAGGTTTAACCCCTTATCGGATTTTCAAAACTTTTAACCCCTTTTAAATTGCAAAATTGCTTACCTTTTTACCCTCCCCCCCCTGCTCCTCCTTTTCCCTGTATCCGTACGCCCCCCGGCGGGGGAAACCCTTTCCAAAGCCTAAAACCCGTTCCTCTCTCTGTTCTTGCACCTTTTTAAAAACCTTCTCCTCATTTAAGGGACCCGAGCCCAAACTTTTATACCCCCCAAAAATTGCCACCCCCCCCTTGACTCGGTTCGTTCCTAAACACAAAACCCAGAACTCCCCAAAAATCAAAAAGAAAATACCCGGGCCCATACAGACTCCACTAAACAAATGAGGGTGTTCCCCAAAATTTTGCAAAAACCCCGCTGGGGGAAAAACTCGCTCCACCGATGACTTTGCCTTATAAAAAAATTTTTTCACTGCATACTTTTTTAAAAAATCTGCATTAAACCTAAAGCCAAACTAAAACTTTTTCACCACTCCCCATATCCTCCCGGGTTATCAACCCCAAAACAATTATTCAAAACCTTCAAACTCTCTCCTCACCCCCCGCACCCCCTCCCCTTCCCCCTTTTTCAGCAGAGGGACCTTTGCCTTTCCATTTTCCTCCAGAAAATCAAACCAAATTTCGGAAAGTTTAAAGCCCGGGAACCCACCCCCCCTCCAAAACCCCAAACTGCTTTTCCCCCCCTTTCCCCTTTTTCCCCCCACTTTTCATCATGACAACCTTTGTCTCTACTGTCCAAATCCAACCTCCCCTCCCTTTTAGTCTTAAACCCACTGCCATCCCCCCTCATCCCAGCCCTACCATCTTTTCCCAAACCTTCGAAACCCCCTTTTGGCATCTTCCCTTCCGCCTTTAAATTTTGCTACTATCACGCCAATCCTTAAAAAAAAAAAACCCCTTGGCCCCCTCCTTTGCCCCAACTATCCCCCCATCTCACTCTCCCATTTTGCTTCCAAAAAACCCAGAGCAGCACGTTTTATCTTCTGCTGTCCTCCCCACCTTCCTCCAAATCTCTTTCAGACCCGCTTTTCATTAATTTTGGGGGGTTTCCGACCCCCCACCCTTACCGAAAAACCCCCCAACCAAAAGTAATAATGACCTTGCAAAATGCCAAAGCCTCCGCCCCCTACTTTTGTGCTCCTTTTAACCTGGGCCTTGCCTTTGACCTGTCGGGCCATTCCCCCTGTTTTTTCAAATTCCCCTCCTCCCCCCGGCATCAGGGGCTTGGCCCTTTTCCTGGAAACTCCTGTACCTCAATGATCGGCTTTCAGCGTCCTCATTCCGCTTTCCCCCTCCCCCCTGGCCGTTCCCGTTGGTGTCCCCCTTTAGGGGTCAGTCCCGGGTCCTTTTCTTTTCCCCTCTAAACCTTGGTTGGGTCCGCTCATTGCCTGCGATGATATAAAACTACATTCTAATTTATTCGAACCCCCCCAAAGCCTGTCTCCAAGTATTTCCACGTGCCCCCGTACCAGTTTTATGGAAAAATTGGTTTACCGCGGGCGTTTAGGCCCCATTCACAAAAACTCATTGTTTTAAGAGGGCCCCTGAGAAAAAATTTTCTCGCCTGACCTACCAAAAAATTTTTAATTTCTTTCCACAATTTGTCACTCCCTCACAGGGCAAATAAAGGACTTTTTATGTTTAAGATGTCTGTCCCGGGTGGGGGGGGTTTTCCCCCCTTTTTTTGGTTTAAACCGCCTTTTTTAAAAAGGGGTTGGGACCTTGGGGAAAATTGGATTTTAAATTTTTTACTACCCTTTTCCCTTTGGAAATTTTAAGCCCCGGAAAAACAGGGTCCTATTTCCCGGTGGTTTTCTTTTTTAAATTTTTTTTTTGCGGGTTTTTCTGTTGTTCACCCCCTTTAAAAGTAAAGTGCTGGGAAAATTTTGGGGTTAAAAATTGTTTTTATTTTATTATTTTTTTAATTTTTTTTTTGTATTATTTTCTCCCCCGGCCTTTACCAATGGGGTGTGAACCCCCAAATTCTCTTCCCCGGGCCAGATGTTTCCTCTTGCATCCCCGGGGGTACCCCGAATGTCTTTCGTCCCTTTCCCCCTTTTCTAAACATGTCTTTAAAACTTAAAAAGTGGAGGGGAAAAATGAACTCATCATCTTTCCCCCCATCCCCAAATCCACCCCTTTCCCCCCGATTCTCCCCCCATCCCCGGGCAACGGCCCCTTTTTCTTACCTCTGCCCGCCGCCCTTTCCCTTTAAAAAAAAAATTTTTCGATCCGTTTTTTTTTCCTTTAAAATTCGACACAAAAAATTTTCTGGTTTCCCTTTCCCCTTGGGCCCTTCCCGCCCCAGACTTTCCCGAAAAATCCTTCTCTGTGGCCTTCCCATCGGCCACTCTTGGCTCCCTTCAAACAATTCTTTAACTTTTGCTGGGCCCCCCTTTTTTCCACCTTTTCTCCCCACTTTTTTCCTTTGCCTTTTCCCCTTTTGGGCCTTCCCTTTCACTGGGGTTTTTTTGCCCAGCGGGAATTTTATTTTCAAGGTTTTCTTAAAAACCCGACCTATAAGGCTCTCCGTTTACCTCTCCCCTCCATACATCTTTGCCTTAATCTCCAGTTTTTTCCCCTTTACGCCCAAACTCCGTCCTACAGGACCTTTTTCCCCTGGGGGGGCCTCTTATCACCCCCCACATTAAAACCCGTCCCAAAAACTTTTTTCTCGTGGCTTCCCCCACAAATTTTGGAATCCCCTGCCCCAAAAAATCAGACTTTTTCCTCCCCTTTCACCACTTGAAAAGCAATTTGGGAAAACCCCTTTTCTTCAAGGTTTCCCTTATAATTTTTTAATTAAACCCTGCATACACCCTCCAAAAAAATTTTCTGGGCCCCTTTTCCTTTTTTGTCTTTTTCCCCCTCCTTGTAGATTTGGGAAGCCCTGGGGGTTTAGGGTTCCCCTCTCCCTTTGTCGTGCCAATTTTCATTTTATTTCCCCTTTTTATTTGTTTTCGTTTTGGGCTTTTGTTATGTTTTGTAAACCCCCCCAAATTGTACCCGGCGCCCTGGGAAACCCAAAGGCGCTTTTTAAATTTAAATAAATTTTTAAATTTTAAAATAAAAATCTTTACTTAATTTTTTAGGGGTGTGTCCCTTTAACCCTTTTAGTTTAACAAAAAATTGGGAAGCTGAAAAAACGTTTTTAGAAAAAAACATGTGGCAGAAAACAAAACAATGAGTTGTCATCAAAATAAATTAATATATGTATAATAAAACTGATCTATAATTAAGTCCATGTGGAAAACAAGAATTCAAAGAAAGAATCCAAAAAGCTTTCCTGTCAAAAAAGATGCTTCTTCCCATTCACCTCCTCTAACAGGGGGGTTTTTACTTTTTTCCTACCTTTATTTCTTTTAAAAAACTTTTGGGGGGGCCCTTTGTTAGACAATCGCGATGCTCCCGAAACATATTTGAGGCTATTATTCGTTAGGTCGTTTTTGATGTTTTTAAAATTTTCTGACATAGGGGTTTTTCCTTGGGGGTTTTGGCAACCAATTTTATTGTAGGTTACTTTCATTTACAGTATATTTTATACATCACATAACTGGGGTGCGGCAATTTAATGAATTTTTTTTAGGGGGATTGTTTTTTTTTCCTTTTAATTAGAAGAAAAAAGATGAAAATTTGCCCCAAAAAAGGACTTTAAATAATTTCTTTTTTAAACACCCCCTTCTTTAGCACCTTTTAAAATTTTTAAAACCATGTTTTTGGTGTTGTTCAATGGGTGAAAGAGAATTGCCAAGTGTGTTGTGTGCCCCTGGGACACAACCTAAAAAACCCTCGGAAAAGTATTTTCTTCAAATTTTGGGATCCCTTTATACAAAATGGTAGGGTATTTTTTTTCATTACTTTTTCAAAATTTTTTTTTTTGGTTATTGTTTTGTATTGGTACTGAAAAATTCCTTTTGTCGCCTTGGTATTATCCTGAGCTTTTTTTTTTTGGCATTTGTTTTTTTAAATTCAAGATTTTTACAATTTTTTTATCCGTTTAATCCTTAGAAATGGTTTTTCAATTTTGGGAATTTGTAGCCTCTACTATTTTAAACCCTTTAAATTTGTTTGATTTTTTTCTTTCGAATTTCTTCATTTTTTTTGGGCAGGTGTGTCGGGCCCCCTAAAAAAATTTTTCCTTTGCCGGTAAGTTTTTTAAATTTTTTCTTGGTTTTGGCAACTAGAGGAAATGCAAAATCGCATTCCCCAAAAACCCGGGTTTTTCCCGGGTGTAGAAGTTTTTGATTTTCCCCTCTGCAAAATTTGGGAAGTTAAAAAAAAGGAAAATTGTTGGTTGAAGTGGCAAAAAGGGAGGATTTTTTAAAATTTTTCCGAATTGTTGTTTAAAAGAAATTGACAATCTCTGGCACGAAAAATTTACACCAACCGGCCAGATGTTCAAAGGTGCCCATTATTGTATTTTCCCCGTCCCAAAAAATAGAGTCGATAAAAGGGGATTTGGATGGGGAAAAACCCCCACATTTTTTCTATTCCCACCAAGAGACATAAAATATTTGCCAATGAGGGGGGAAAAAAATGGCCCCCATTAGAAAAACACTGGATTTGAAGAAAAAACTGACCTTTTAAAACAAAAAGTAATTGGACTTTGGAAGGAATGGGGTTTTTGCGGGAAACCCAAAAAATTCTTTGGGGTTCTACTTTATGGGTTAGTTTTTATTTTTTTAAAGTTGTTCCTTTAAGGCTGAAATTTTGCTCTGTCATGTGGAATAGAGTTGTATAATGCAGTGAGGGTCACGAAACCCAAAAAAAAATTTTTTGGGTTTTTTCCACGGGATTTTATCCAAAAACTCTAAAACATAACTTTGGTTTAAAATGTAACGGGAAATTTTCCCACAAAGGGTTGAAAAATGTTTGGGGTTTAAAGGGCCACCCGCTTAGCTTATAAACCCAAAAAAACCAATCCAGGATTTTTTGGTCTTAGAGGAGGCGGAAAACATTTCTTATGCACTTTGGGGAGGGCATGAAAAATAGGGATAACAGAAAAATTTCCCCCTTTTAAACCTTCCCCCATTTTAAAATTTGGGAAACACACCACATACACACCCTTCCTCTATTAATTTATCTAGTTTTTTGGGGTAAAAAACCGGAGTAGGGTTTCAAAACTTTTAATTTTTTCGATGGATTTTTTGTGTTTAATGTAACATTTCAGGGGATTTCTTTTTACTTTATAGATCGTACCCAAAAATGACTATTTTATCCGTTTTTTGTAAAGATTTCTCTTTATAAAATTTTGTAATGGGTTTTTTTTTTTTTTTTCTTGAATAAGGTTTTTCTTTTTGATTTGTTTTTGGGTTAGGTTTATCCTAGAGCTATGATAATTCAAACCCACTTTTTTCCCGGCTCCATTTTTTTTTGGGGGAATTGTTCCAGGGCGGGAACCCTTTTGCTTGGGAAGGGAATAAAAACCCGGTTTTTTGAAACTTTTAAAAAAATTTGTCGTCCCCCGAACAAAATGTTGAACATACTTTTTCGGGCTTCCAGCTTTTTTAAAATTGAGGGAATTTAGTTAATTGTTCAGAAAAAAAAAAAAATTTTGAATTTTTCTTTTAGGGGTTTATGGCCTTTAGCCCTTAGGAATGTTTCTTTTCAGTACAAAAATTTCATGCCCAAAAAAAAAATTTTTTTTCCCACTGTCGGAGTTAATAAACCTATTTTTTTTTTTTTCGCCCTTTTAAAGGTAGTGTAAAAATTTAAAATTTTAAAAATTTGGGTAAAAAAAATTTTGGTCCCCGATGAGAATTTTTTAATTTTTTTTGGGTCCGTTAAATAAATGCTGACAATTTTTCCAAATTTTTTAATTTTTCCTGTGTTTTTTTTCCCTTTTCTGGGTTTTTTCCCTTTTTTGGGTTTTTTCCAAATTTTCGTTTTGAACCCTTGTGGGGATTTTTGCATTTATGTTTTCTCCCCGCCCGGCGGGTTCTTTTAAATGTTTTTTCCTTGCCTTTGTGGGGTTAAAGTGTTTTTTTGGGACTGTTTATTTTTTTTGTTTGGGGGGTTTTAAAATGTTTGGGTTTTTGTTTTTCCCCCAAAGGGCCTTTAATGGTCCTTTTTGATGCATATTTTCTAAAATTGATTTTAAGTGTTTTTTTTGATTTTGTCGGTGTATCCCCCTTTTTTCAGACGGAAGGGCAAATTCGCGAAATTTTCTTTGTTTATCCTTTTTTTATATCAAACGAAATTTTGGTTTTGTATTCCTTTTTTTGCCACTTATTTCCCTTTTTTTCCGTTTTGGGCCCTTTCAAAATTTTCTCTGATTTATTTGATCTTTTTAAAATTATCATAAATATTTTTTTTTCCAAATTTTTGTTGTTATTTGTTTTTTAAATTTTTTTCATTTTAGTATTTTTTTAAAAACCTGAATTTTTTTGGGCAAAAGATTGTAGTTTTTTTTCCTGCTTTTAAAACAAAACCCAGGGTACCCAATTTTTTTAAATTTTTTTCCTGTTCATGTTTAATTTTTTGATTTTTTTTAATTTAAAGGAAGGGGTTCCCTTTCAAAAACTCCATTCCAATCATTAAATTTGAGCTGTCATCACACTGGAAAATGGGATATTTTTTTTTAAGGGTTTAACCCCCCTTGGTTTCATTTTTTTTGTCCACATAGGACGCAAGTAATACTATCCCCCATATTTTGATTTTTTTTTAAATTCAAAAATTCTTCCATTTCCCCTTTTCTTATTTTTCATACTCATATTTCTTTGTGCTTCTGATAAGGAACTGACATTAAAAATTTATGTGGACGATTTGCATCTCTTTAGATTTATAAACTGGGAAAAATTGCGGGTGTCCATCATGGTTTTTTTCCCTTACGTTTATTTAGTTTTGCCATTTTTTTTTTTACCCAAGGGGGTTAAAAAACACACTGCTTTTTAATTTGAAGACTTTATTTTTTAGTGTTTCTTTTTTTTTGGGTTTGGGTTTTTATGTTATGCTGGGGTTCCTTTTTTTTAATTTAGCCCCGAAACGCGTCAAAAAATCCCTTTTTCCATTTTTTTTGCTGTTGGTTTTTTTTAAATTTGTTTTATTTTGATAAAAATTTTTTTTTTATAGTTTTTTTTTTTTAAATGATTTTATTGAAAAAAACTCTTTTTTTATTTTCAATTTTCCTGTTCATTTAAAATTTTGGGTTTTTTCAAATTTTTTATTTCTTCCAGCATTTTTTTATTTTATGGTCCAAAAAGGGAATCTGGGGCTGGCTTTTTTGGGTATCCTGCGGTAAAGGACAGTAAATAGTCAAGGGTCATGTCACAAAAATATTGGTTCAAAAAAACTTTTTTCTTCTTGAAAAATTAGTTTTTCTGGGGTTTCCCTTTTAAGGGGCCCTTTTTTGTTGTTTGGTTTTTGGGGGTTTTCCTGCTGGGTTTTAAAGGACAGAAATAGTAAATGCCCTTTCCTCCTGTTCACTAAAATATTGATTGAAATACTTTTTTCTTCTGGAAAATTTTATTATGAGGGTCCATAAGGGCATCTGTGCTGGTTTTGGGGTCATGCCGCTGTAAAAAAAAACAATAGTAAAGGTCTTATTGAAAAAAAGCTTATTTCACACGCATCAAGGCCATCAATGATACTCATTCCAAATTTCACATGCCTCAAGGCAATCAAAAGGAACAGCGGTTACTGGGTGGCCACCCTCCCTGATCCACGCTACAAATCAAAAGTCAGCAATTTCCTTCCACCCACTCAATTTGACCGTAGAATGCAGGAATTTGAGACACGGCTCGTTGACCAACTGAGACATCTGTGGCGTCTTCTTCACATTCTAATGTCATGGTGGAACAAGGTCAGCAATGTGACAGCAATAGAATGGCAAGTAGCCGTAGCAGCAGCAGCATTGGAAAAATAGTTTTTTGAAATAGTCAATTTCTTATTGCGAATTTTTATTCTGAGGGTCCTTAAGGGCATTTTTGCTGGTTTTGGGGTCAGGCTACTTTAAAATGGATGCCAGTGGTGCCAATAGGGCAGTATTCCTGTCAGGGGCCCTAATCAAAAAGGGGCCCGGTGATATATTAAATTAGGAAGTACTAACGGCTGGGCGCCCCGTTTGATTAGCTGCATGTGGCCATGAAACGGTTAATAGATGACTGAAGGCAGCCCTGGCTCTCACCGCACCCACTCTAACTACGGTCTTGACAGCTGAACCTCCGTGTTCCCCGTAGGGATGTTCTTGCTGCCACCACATATATGACAAGTTCTTTGTCCCTGGTGCAAAAAGTGATAGGGGTCTCCTGCCAGTTTCCATGTGCCATTTCCAATACTAGTGTCTTCTTTTGTGTCGAAGGGGTCCCGTAGCAGCTGCTACTGCTGTACCTGCTGTGGCTACGCTGTCTTCATCTTTTCGGTTAGCTGTTGAACGGAATAAATTACTTTAGCCAGTTTTTTTCTGTGACTATTAGAGCCTAATTGTCTTGACTAAGATGTACCACGTATCCAGTTTACTATTGTGGATGGTAATTCCAGCTTATCCTCACCTGTTTGGAGCTAAAAATGAACCTGGTCTTTCTCCCCCATAGACTTTACTGGGGATCGACGATCAATCGTAAATTGTAAATCGGCGCGATATTTTCCAAAAACGGCAATCACTAGATCTCGATATTTTTACTGATCGCTCATCACTACTCTGGACAGCTGATATGCTGAACCTCAGCCTACTTCCCTGCTCATCCAGTTTCAGTTCCTGTTCTTCTGGTTTGCACCACCCTTTTCCCATGATTGAACTTCTTACTAAAGCTCAGCCTTGCACTTCCTTCCTTGTGAGATTATTGTAATTTCAGCCTATAATCAAGCTTGTCTCTCCTGCTCTGCTTCTTGTACTGATGTCTGCTTTGCACCGACCATTGGCTTTTACTTGACTATGATATCTGCTTGACCCCTAAAACTGATGCTGCTCTATTGTGCACCGACCACTGTCTTCCATCTGACTACGCTACCTGCTTGATCCTCAAATACTGAAACTGCTTCAAATACGCCATGTAAACATACCCTTAATGCTACTCCTGTGTTTGGCATATATAGCATTTTTTATGAGACGGAGTATGAAATGTGACTGCATGAAATGTGTCTGTATTGTAATGGTAACCGTATTTTAACCCCTTACCAACATTTGACGTACCCATATGTCATGGTTGGGAAGGGGTTCCCACAAATTGACATATATATGTCATGGAGATCTTGCAAACTGAGCTTGCAAATTCGCAGCATGGGACCAGTGCTATATTACTGTTGGCATCATGCTGCATCACACGCGGCCGGAGTAAAAAGTGAAAAAAAAAAGTAAAAAAGTAAAAAAAAAAAGTTAAAATAAGTATAACACACACACACGAAAAATAAAATAAAGACATGTACACCGCCCTTTTTACACATATTTGTAACGCTGCGTATGTAACGACCTGTCCTATAAATCTGTCATATTATTTAACTTGCACAGTGAACGCCATAAAAAATACAAACAAAAAAAAAGTCATTTCATTATGCAAAAAAAAAAAGCCCTTACACAACTCTGTATACGGAAAAATAAAATAGTTATGGCTTATTGTAAGACATTGATGCATAAATATTGTTTTACACAACACGTCACCGTAATCGTCTCGACCCAGGGAGTAAAATTAACTTGTCACGGATACTGCATGGTGAGCGCTGTTAAAAATAAAAAACACTACTAGGATTGCATTATTTTCTTCACCCTGCCTCCCACAAAATGGATTTCAAAGCGATCAAAAAGCTTTGCCCCCCAAAAAATGATTGCAATAAAATGTCTATGACGATGCAAAAACATGTTTTCCCTTTTTGAATAAAAACATAAAACTTAAAAAATTATACAAATTGGGTATTGCTGTAATCATATCGACCTTCTGAGTAAAGATGGCATGTGATTTATACCGCACGGAGACCACTGTAAAAAAAAACAAAAAAAACACTACTTGGACTGCTGTGTTTTGTTCAAAATGCTTCACAAAAACCTTAATAAAAAGTGATAAAAGCATCCCATAGTGATATCAATAAATAAATGTCAACTCGTCCTGCAAAAAAGAATCCCATAATCAACTCCTAATACATAAAAAAAAAAAGACATGGCTATCAGACTATGATGACATAAAAACACTTTTTTTTTATAAACGCATTTCTATTATGTAAAAGTAGTAAAAGAGATAAAAAAACTATATAAAATGTATATCATTGCAATTGTACCGACCTACGTAGTAAAATTGTCATGTCATTTATCCCGCACGGCGAACACTGTAAACATGAAACCCAAAAAACAATGGCGGAACTGCGTTTTTTCCCCTTCAAAATGCACAATACACCCCTAGATGAGATCCATGAGGATTGAATCAAAAATGCGGCAAATTCTGAAAGGTTTCACCTGTTCGGCTACTTTGGAGGTGTTGCAAATGTGACATGGCACCCACCAAAATCTGCATTCAAAAAGCCTTGCCATGCGCCCAAACAGTAGTTTACACCCATATATAGGGTATTGCTGAACTTAGAAGAAATTGCGTAACAAAATCTGGGGTGCTTTTTTTATATTAAAGCTTTATTGAAAAAAATAAAGAATTACAAAGTAACAGTGAGATCAAAAAGAAATAAACGATCAATTGGATAATATAAGTTATCTGGTAGGTAATGATACAAACAAAACTACAGGATCTTTATGGTCCAACACAACATGGAAACTATAGCAAACCAACAATAAACAAGGGCCACTTGGCCTTTTGCAAAGTATGCTACAAACCAACAAGATTACATTGAGCACATAGATGTATCTTGGATAAAGTATCTTATGGAAAACGACATATATCAATGAGAGAGGATGAGGGGCGGACCAGGGGCAAAAAACACCCAAAAACCATACACACAACAACGCCACACTCACAATTAGAAGGAAAAATCAAAAAAGATAGTAGAGTCAACGCATGGAAGGTTAGGGAAACACAAATAGGGAGTGAAGGTCTGCATTTGGGGCACACTCAAAATTCGACTGGATGGTCAGTTTACAATGTTACAGAATTAAGCAGAGTTTTGGGAAGAGAGTCAGGGAGCCCATGTTCTAGTGAGTTGATTCAGTTGGTCTCTCGAGGAGGCTAAGATCTCCTCCATGTGGTAGGTATTGGAGACCTCTTTAAACCACTCCCCAACAGTGGGGATTTGGGGGACTTCCTATGTCTAGGGATGGTAGTCATGGCGGCCTGCAGGAGAAAACGGAGAAGAGATTTTTTATACATGGGAATTGCAAGATCAAACATAAAGAGTAGGGCAGCTTCAGGAGATTTTGGAACAGAAATATTAGTAAGTTCATGGATGACTCAGTAAATTGCCTCCCAAAAGCCTATCAGAAACGGGCAGTCCCACCAAATATGAACCATTGTGCCAGGCGCTCCGTTGCATCGCCAGCAAAGACTCGACACAGATGGAAACCATTTTTGAAGGACTTGGGGACTCTATACCAGTGGGAACGTATTTTGAAGCCTGTTTCCTGAGCTCTAGACGTGATCACTGCTTTGTGTGTTAGTGTAAAACATCTCAGCCATTGAGAATGGGAAAAACGTTTATTGAGTTCATCCTCCCAAGACTTACGATAAGAGGGTAATGTTGATAAATGAGTTGAGGATAGCTCCCTATAAATGGTAGAGATGGTGTGTCTTAGGGGCCTGTTGAGAAGGCACATCTGTTCATAAGGAGAAGGTTTTTTTTTAAGGTAAGTAGTTTGTCTAAGAGTCTTGAAAAAAATGGCATAATTGAGCATATTGGTAATGTGAGGAGGAATGAGAAATAACATCCTCGGGAAGTGAATGAAAGGGGATGAAGTTAGACCATAGGGTCATTGCGTGTAAGCGTAATGGACTTAATTTGGAACTGCCCAAGAAGGGATAAAACCCAAATCCCAGGGGGAATGCTAGGTTATCAGCAATTGGAAAAAGAGACCCTGACCTATCTATGAGGCCTGGAGATGATTTATAGGTAGTAAGAATTGTCAACGTGTGTCGAGTGGTGAATGAAGTAGGGAAATTACCCACAAGTGATTGAGTCCAGATCCAAGGGAGAGACGCCAACGACAGGGGGCAGATGTCACGTACTAATTGCGACCATAATTTACCACTACCCGGGCACAACATATCCAGGATTCAAGCATGGGCAGCTGCAATAAAGTATTTCTTACAATCTGGGAGTCCCAAACCCCTGAGGTTTTTATGGCTGGTAAGCGTGGCATAGGCTATTCTTGGTCGCCCAGCGGACCAGATGAAGGTCGTAAAAATTCTCCAAGCACGGTTCCAAAAGGAGTTTGGTATATAAATAGGAATCGTTTGGAACAGGTAGAGAATACGTGGAAGGATCATCATCTTAAGAATATTGATCTGTCCAAACCACGAAAACTCCCTTCTGTTCCAAGCATCAAGATCTTGGGTTATTCGTTGAAAAAGTGGTTCAAAGTTTTTAGAAGAGTTTAGAGAGATCACTTGAGATTATAATGCCTGAGTAGGACAGGCCTTTCTGCGGCCATACAAATGGGTAGGAGGACTTCAAATGAGCGAGTACAGAAGGAGATAAGCCGATACTCAAGGCTTCCGATTGCGTGATGTTGATTTTAAAGTTTGACCAAACACCAATACGCTCCAGTTCAGACACAAGGGGAGGCATAGAGACCAATGGATTCGTAATATAGACCAGAAGGTTGTCTGCGAAAGCAGAACACTTATACTCATAACTGCCAATACAGACTCCTTTAATGTCCCAATTGGAGCGTATAGCATTCAATAGGTTCTCCATTATTATTACATATAACAGGGGAGGCAAGGGGTAACCCTGGCATGTGCTGTTATGAATATTAAAAGGTTCAGATAGAGAGCCGTTAATCTTGAGTCCGGCGGAAGGCGACTGATAAAGCGCCATCTTTTTTTAAGTAAAGATTGGTCCCATCCCCAGACACTAAAGGGTCCTCAACAGGGAGGACCATGATATCCTGTCAAATGCTTTTTACGCGTCCAGGGACAGGACCATCAATGGGACTGCATGAGACTGGGCATGCTGCATAACATCTAAAGTTTTCAGGGTGGGACAAAATCCACCTGGTCAGACTGGATCAGGTTTGGGAGTAGAGGGTTTAGCCTATTCGCCAACAGCTTGGCGTATATTTAAATGTCAACATTTAATAATGAAATTGGGCGATAACTGCTACAAACAGAAGGGTCCTTGCCCAGTTTAGGGAGGACCGCGACATGAGCAAGAGTAGATTGAACAGGAAAGGGGCTGTCACTAGAAACCGAGTTGAAAGCCTCCAACATCCCAGGTGAAAGGGAGTCTTGGAAAACCTTAAAAAATTTAGCTGTGAACCCGTCTGACCTCAGGCTCTTCCCCCACCGGGAGACCCCTTATAACCACAGAAAGCTCTCGTGGGGTGAAGGAGGCCTCCAGTTCAGTCAAGATAGAATCAGAGAGGCGAGTGAGGGAATAGTGAGTAGTGCTGTCCTCCGGAGTAGGAGGGCTCTTCTGTAAATTGTATAGGCTGGAATAATAGGAATGGAAAGAATCTTTAATTTCTTTGGTAGCATGTATTAAGGTACCAGTAGTGGACTTCATGCACGAAATATGAGAGCGTGTGATCTGTTGCCCCAATGTGTGTGCCAACATCCGCCCGCTCTTGCTTCCATACTCATAAAATCTGCTACGACCCATCTGTAGATACCGCTTCCAGGAGATGATTCACCTCCATCCTTGTGATAAGGAGGTCCCTGAGCGTATCTGATGATAAAGTTGGCTTGTGTCTGGTTTCAAGAGTTGTAACTTTTTGCAATGCTTTCTTTAAGGTAAAAGCCCTGTCCTTCATCAATCTTGAACCATGCTTGATCAATACACCTCTGAGGATGCATTTAAGTGCCTCCCATTGTACACATGGGGGAGTTGTGTTGTGGGTATGGTCCTGATAAAAATGGACTGGGATATGTCAATGACACAGACCGAGTCCAGGAGTAAGGATTCATTGAGGTGCCACGACCAAGCAGGTCTCGAGGAGGAAGGGATAAAAGTTTACAATAAACCAGGGCATGGTCAGACCAGAGTATGTTGCCTACCGAAGAGGAAGACAACAAGGGCAGAGCACTATGCGATATTAAAATATAGTCTAAATGACTATAGGAGTTATGCGGGGTGGAGAAAAATGTATCATCTCTGTCGCTTGGATGCTGGATCCTCCCAGCGTCTTATAATTGAAATAGATTAAAAGTCCTCCTAACTGATTTTATGGACCGGTAAAAAACACTGATTTACCCTTGGAATTGTCGAGAGTGGGATCCAATGTGAGGTTAAAATCCCCACAGAAGACCATCGTATCCTTAGCTATGGAGCTAAGTTTTTCACTGAGATGTTGGAAGAAAGCTACCTGGCCCTGGTTGGGAGTGTAGGCGTTGATAATGACCCTCAATAACAATGGATAAAATAATATAACGGGCCATTGGGTCCGCCCAATATTTCCGGGCCTGGTGCGCTAAGGATCGGTGCAAGGAGATAGCGACTCCCCTGGATCTGGACTCTCGATTATCTTCAAAGTACCAACTCGTATAATACTTATTGCGAATAGTGGGGGCATGACCCATTTTAAAGTGGGTTTATTGAAAGGAAATGATCTGTACCTTACGTTTGTAGAAATGATATAGAACCTGGACCCTCTTCTCCAGGGTGTTGAGACCTTTTGCATTGAAGAAGGCAATTGTTATGTCGGACATGGCAAGGAACTAAAGCGGGGACCACCAAATGCAAGCCCACACCTGCAAAAATGGGATGAAGAAAGGTGGGACGAGGAGGGTAGACTGAGACAGAAAGAAGGAGACACTAGAGAGGGAGTACAGTACCAAACAAAGAAGACAAAAAAAGGGGGAGCGGGTGGGGGAAGAATATGCAAAAAAAAATAAGCAGTCCAAGAGTACGTGCTGCGGTGACTAAAATGTTAGACTAAAATAGTGGGTAGTCCCTGAACCTAGATAGGGGCCTGTATCGGGACTGGTCCCTATTAGGGGGGAGAAAAGTGTTAGATAATAATACGAACATGTGAGAAGGAGGAAGAGCTCCGCATATAAAAATTGAAAAGAAATAAAAAGTATAGCCGGTCACAAGCAAAGATATACAATGAAAGCAGCCAACAGATGGGTTCCAAAAAACGATTAAGCGTAATCTAAATAACAAAGACCCACTCTGTCCCAACTCTGACCAAATTGCGTTAACTATCCCCTGCCAACGAGAGGGTATCTCCCCAGAAGAAATGGGAGGGGATTATCACCAACTTGACGAACTGATGGGTTCCGACCATGGGTTGTCATTTGAAATCAAGCACTAGTAACGACTACGAGTATTGGGGGAAATTCCAACAATCAGAAAATCCCATATGGTCAGCAGAGAAGAGCTCAGGGCAGTTGGCCCATAAGCGTGTAAATTAGGGCATCAGTCCCAATTGTCGGCTGTCCTCAGGTGGGAGTGTGGATCAAGCAAGAGTCGGTATGGTGGCGTCTACGGGGGTCCGATCTTGGAGAAAGATCCGAGGGCCTGCTATGGCCTGGGGTGGTGGTTTGTTAATGAAGGAATCCATAGAAGGCCAAGGAGTAAGGACAAGATTTTGGATATTCAATTCCTGAAGGACAGATGGAATATCGTCTGGAGACCGGACAGTCAGCGTCTTATCCCCTTTTCGGACAAATAGGGAAAACTGGAAGCCACAACAGTAAGGTACATTCCGATCTCTGAAGATGGAAAGGAGGGGCTTCAGGGCTGCCGTTTGAGCCAAAGTATGGTGCGAAAGATCCTGGAGCAGCAAGATAGGGGTGTCTTTATAGAATATTTTCTGACATTGACGAGCATTGTAAAGGATAGTGTCTTTTAGTTGATAACAGTGGATCCAGCAGATGACATTGTGTAGACATTTTGGATCTAATGTTGGGGGGTGATGGGCTCTGTGAGCTCTGTCCATTTCAATGTGAGTGGTGGGGGCTCTAACCAGTAAATCATTGAAGATAGAAGTCAACACTAGGACCACCTCAGCAGGGTTCACAGATTCGGGCAAACCCCTAATTCTAAGTGTAGCGGCTCGTGCTGTGGTCCGACTCCCAGACCGCAGGCATGCCCGTTATTCTGCTGCTGGTTGTCCCCGCGCTGTGCCCAGGGCTGCTGTTTGCTCATCTGCTCCCATCCTGCTTCCTCCTCAGCAGGTGCGTGCCTCTGGCTCTTCCTCCCCACTAGGGACACGTGCACGTTGGTTCCCTGCATTTAAAGGGCCAGTGCGCAACAGGTAATTGTGCTCCTATCCAATCTAATTCTTGCGGGAGCTTTTTAACCCCTTAACGCCGGAGCCAGTTTTGGCCTCTCTGACAGAGCCCCATTTTTTAAATCTGACATGTGTCACTGTATGTGAGAATAACTTTTTGACACTTTAACCTATCCATGTGATTCAGAGATTGTTTTCTCGTAACACATTGTACTTTAAGATAGTAAGAAATTTTGGTCCAAAAAGTCCTTGTTTATTTGTGAAAAATATCAAAGTATTGTGAAAAATTTACCATTTTTAAACTTCAAAAATTTCTGTGTGTAAGACAGATAGTTATTACACTCATAATAGCTTATAACTAGCATCAGTCATATGTCTACTGTAGGTTGGCATCTTTTTATGAATGTATTTTTTTTCTATTTACGTCATTAGGGGGCTTAGAAATTTAGTAGTAATTTTAAAATTTTCAAGAAAATTTGCAATATACATTTTTTTAGGGACCAGTCCAGTTTTAACGTGATTTTGATTGTTAGATACCCCCATAAATGACTTCATCTAAGAAACTACACCCTTTAAAGTATTCAAAACATTTAAGAAGTTTATTAACTCATTAGGTGTTTCACAGGAATTAAAGCAAAGTGGAGGGGACATTTCAAAATTTCACTTTTTTTGCAGATTTTCAATTTTTATCCATTATTCACAAGAGCACAGTAGATGTGATCAGGGAAATGGAATTTAATATTGATTCCCCAGATTGTGCCGTTTTCAGAGATATCCCATATGTGGCCTAGTGCACGATTTGGCTCAACCACAAGCCCCAGAGTAGGAGGAGCACCTACCGGACCCTGGGATCTCATTTTCATTACGATTTTATTTAGGCTCCATTTCAGATTTGCAGATGCCCTAAGGTGCTAAAACTTAATAAACACCCCTAAAAAGACCCCATATTGGAAACTACACCCCTTAAGGAATATATCCAGGGGTGCAGTGGGTATATCGACCCCACAGGTGTTTCACAATTTTTTTTGTTTGTTAAGCTGTGAAAATTAAAAAATTTTATTTTTTTCCAACAAACTGCAATCTTAGCTTAAAATGTTTCATTTTTACAAGGAATCCTGGAAAAAAAGCACTCAAAATTTTGTCACGCAATTTCTTCCAAGTTCGGCAATACCCTACATGTGGGTGTAAACTGCTGTTTGGGCGCATGGCAGGGGGTACAAGGGAGGGAGCTCTATTTGGCTTTTGGAACGCAGATTTTGGTGGGGCCATGTCGCATTTGCAAAGCCCCTAAAGTACCAGAACAGCTGAAAACTTACAGAAGTCGCCCCATTTTGTATTCAACACCTCTCAGGGATCTCATCTAGGGGTGTACTGTGCATTTTTGGGTGCACAGGTGTTCCATAGTTTTTTTTTTTTCAGTATTGGGCTATGAAAATGGGGGGGAAAAAAACGCAGTTCCGCCATTGTTTTATGGGCTTCATTCTTACAATGATCGCCATACGTGATAAATAATAGGATAACTTTACTATGGGGGTTGGTACAATTACAATGATATACATTTTATATAGTTTTTTTTATGTTTTATTACTTTTAGACAATAGAAATAGGTCTATAAAAAATTGCGTTCTTATGTTGTCGTATTCTGACAACCATAGCTTTTTTATTTTTCTGTATACGGAGCTGATTATGGGCTTGTTTTTTGTGGGATGAGTTGACGTTTTTATTAGTACCATTATGGGGTGCATATGATGCTTTGATCACTTTTTATTAAAGTTTTTGTGAGGCATTTTGAACAAAATACAGCATTCCTGGTAGTATTTTTTATTTTTATTTTTTACAGCAGGTCAATACAATTACAGTGATACCAAATTTGTATATTTTTTCATGTTTTACTGCTCTTACACAATAAAAACACTTTTATTCAAAAAGGAAAACACGTTTTTTGCATCGCCAGAGTCTGAGAGCCATAACTTTTTTATTTTTCTGTGTACGGAGCTGTGTATGGGCTTGTTTTTTGCGTGGTGAGTTGATGTTTTTATTGGTTTGATTTTTTTGTGCACAAGACTTTTTGATCAGTTTTAAATCCGTTATTTGGAAAGCAGGTGGATGAAAATACTGAAATCCTAGGAGAGTTTTTTATTTTTAACAGCGCTCACTGTGCAGTATCCATGACAAGTTAGCTTTACTCTGTGGGTCGATACGATTACAGCGATACCCGATTTATATAGTTTTTTTTATGTTGAAGCACTTTAAAAAAAAAGGTGTTTTTATTGTGTAAAACAATATTTATGCATCGCTGTCTTCTGAGAGCCATAATTTTTTTATTTTTCCGTATACAGAGACGTGTAAGGACTTTTTTTGCAGGATGAACTGACGTTTTAATTGGTACAAATTTCGCGTTTATTTGAGCTTTTGATCACTTTTTATTCCATTTTATGTGCTGCTGGATGAACAAAAATCGCAAATCTTTGATTGTTTTTTTCATAAAAATTGTAACCACTTTCACCGTACGGGTTAGTAAATATGACAAATTTATAGGACAGGTCGTTACACATGCGGCGATACCAAATATGGGCACTTTCTATATTTTTGATCTTTTTTGGGGCGTTTGGCGTCTGTAAAGGGGAAAAGGGCGGCATACGTGTTTTTATTTTATTTTTTGTGTTTGTGTTTTACTTTTTTTTACTTTTTTACACTTTTTTTTTATTTTTCCCCATAGAGGATTTATAACATCAATCTTCAGATCTTCTGAAGGTTGCTGTTAGAAGGCAGGCCAGTACACAGTATTACTACTGTGTACTGGTCGCCATGAAAACTGTCAGTCCCGATGCCCACAAAGCATGGTGGGCATCATGTCATCACAGACGGCTCCGGGAAGTTATCTTCAGCTGCCGGAGCCGGCAGGTAAGCAATCGCTGCTGCACTCCCGTGCAGCAGCGCGACAGAAGCGGGCAGGAGGGGCTCCCTACTCCTGCCTGCGACTTAGCTCCGACAATCTTAATCGATCGTTGGAGTTAAGGGGCTAAACACCCGCGGCCGGAGCTCACTCCAGCCGTGAGTGATGCGGCATGAGGCCAGGAGTAATATATCGATGGTCCAATGTCGCGATCGTGCAGGGCTTGCCCGCCATTTGCGGGAAGTCATTTCCCGATAGGACGTATGCATACGTTCCATGTCGGGAAGGGCTTAAGGATGCCGTTTCCTGCCCTCTGCGCCCAGTTATTGGTGTCCCTTCCTTGAGTTGTTCATATGGCTCACGCATCTTCTCTGCATCCGTTTTACTACCTGACTGACATCCATCTGCTGTCTTCGTTCCTGCCGTGCCGGCCAGTCCTCCTGTGTTGCCTCTTTGTATTCTGACCTATTCCGTGCCTACCAATTCGGCTGTCACCACCAGTACCTACGTCGAGGGTAGCGACCTGGGGGTTTTCCTGCAGCTAAGTCCTTCCCGCTTTGCGGCGAGCGCTGGTGAAGACAGGGGGGCCTCTTGGACTCCGCTTCTCGGCGTAGACTACGCCAACTTCACGTGGTGACCAGTGGATCCCACTCCCGCTCGCTGAGCATCCGTGACGGTATAACTGGGCCATGGATCCCACCAAAGCCGTATTACCTGACGCCAAAAGCCTTGTGGCTGAAATTACACTCTTGTCAAGAACAGCTCTTCACAATGTTGCAGAACCTGGCGGCTCGTCTTCCTGAGGCTCCGGCTGCTGTACCCGTCCATGTTCCGATGACCGTCCCTACCATTCTCAGCAGCCCTTCTCTGCACCTGCCGCTGCCTCCCCGCTACAGTGGTGACCCCAAGGCCTGCCGTGGGTTCCTGAATCTATGCACAATTCATTTTGAAGTCCTGCATCACCAGTTCACCATGGATAAGGCAAAGGTGGCGTTTATTATTTCTCTGCTTACTGGTGAAGAGCTGGCATGGGTTACTCCCCTACGGGAGCGAGAGGAGCCGTTAGCCTCAAACTTGATTAACTTCCTGGCAGCCTTCCATAAGGTTTTTGAGGAACCGGGTCGTGCCACCTCTGCTGCCACCGCACTTCTCCGGCTCTGACAGGGCGACTCTACAGTGGGATAGTATGCTGTACAGTTCCGGACCCTGTCTTCCGAGTTGGCATAGAACAATGAGGCCATGATCGTGACCTTCTGGGAAGGTTTGGCCGGTTGCATCAAGGCTGAAATTGCAGGGTGCGACCTACCCACCAGTCTGGATGACCTCATCACCCTGGCCACCTGCATTGATGTCCATTTTGCGGAGCATCAACAAGAGGTTCACTTGCAGCATGAAACTTTCCGACCTCAAAGAGTTCCTCGGTTGGCACCTGTTTTTCAGCAGCCTATTGAACTCCAGAGCCTAGGTTTCGTGAGAGAGGCGAACCTGGGTGAGGAAGCTACCTCTCCACCCCTGACCATGCCGGTCAGCTTAATCCTGCCATCTGGTTCCAGTCTTCAAGTGGCCGCCTTTGTGGACGCTGGGTCGGCAGGAAACTTCATCCATCCTTCTTTGGTCTCCAAATTCCAGCTGCCGGTGGTACCCTTGGCTCAGCCCCTCTCTGTTTCCTCTGTGAATGGGCAGGTTCTCTCGTGTGTCATCCGGCATCGCACTCTACCTCTCACCCTGCGTGTGGGAGTTCTTCATCAGGAAAAGATCTCCTTCCTCGTTCTACCTTGCTCCTCTAGCTCACTCCTCCTGGGACTCCCCAGGCTATGCAGGCATAGTCCTCACCTTGACTGGAACACCGATGAAGTACTCCACTGGAGCAACCGGTGTCACTCCTCCTACATGACATTTTTGTCTCCTCCTTGTCTTGTGGGTGTGTCTAATCTGCGACCAACAGTTCCTTCTCTCCCTGGGCTCCTGGTGCCCTACCAAGAATTTGCTGATGTTTTTTGTAAGAAACAAGCTGAGCGGCTGCCACCTCGCCGGCCCTACGATTGCCCTATTGAACTTCAGCCTGGCACCTCCCCTCCTCGCAGTAGGGTATATCTGCTGTCTCGGCCTGAAACCAAAGCGATGTCGGCATACATAAAGGAGAACCTGGCTAAAAGCTTAATTCGCAAGTCATCCTCCCCCACGGGGGCAGGATTTTTCTTTGTTGAAAAGAAGGATGGATCTTTGCTGCCTTGCATAGATTATCGGGGTCTTAACAAGATTACCATCAAGAACCGCTACCCATTGCCGCTAATTTCTGAACTATTTGACAGAATCCGGGGAGCCACAGTCTTCTCTAAACTGGATTTTCAGGGCGCCTACAACCTAATCCACATCAGCCAGGGAATGAATGGAAGACCGCATTTAACACCCATGATGGCCATTTTGAATATTTGGTCATGCCGTTTGGACTCTGTAACGCTCCAGCTGTCTTTCAAGAGTTTGTAAACGACATATTTCGTGATCTGCTATATGACTGTGTTCTGGTCTACCTAGACGACATCCTAATCTACTCCCGGATCTCAAGTCTCATCGGTCTCATGTCTGTCAGGTCCTCACCCGCCTTCGGCGCAACCACCTCTATGCCAAATTGGAAAAGTGTTTATTCGAGCGCTTCAGCTTGCCCTTTCTGGGATACATTGTTTCTTCGCAAGGTCTCCAGATGGACCCAGATAAGCTATCAGCTGTGCTTAACTGGCCATGTCCCATCGCCCTACGGTCTATCCAGCGCTTTACTGGCTTGCGAATTATTATCAACAATTTATCCCGCACTTTTCTACACTTGTGGCGCCTATCGTCTCTCTCACCAAGAAGGGTAGTAACCCTCGCCTATGGACCCCCGAAGCAGAAGAAGCCTTTACCCGACTGAAATCTGCCTTCACTTTGGCCCCAGTACTAGCCCAGATATGGAGAAAGCCTTCTACCTTGAAGTTGATGCTTCCTCCGTCGGTGCCGGGGCTGTCTTTCTCCAGGAGTCCTCCAAGGACAAGTTTGTTTCCTGCGGGTTTTTCTCTCTTACCTTTTCTCCAGTGGAGAAGAACTATGCTGTTTGGTCAAAGAACTTCTGGCCATTAAACTGGCCTTGGAGGAATGGTGACATCTTTTGGAGGGTGCCCTTCATCCTGTTACCATATATACAGACCATAAAAACCTCCTGTACCTGCAGACAGCTCGTCGTCTGAATCCTCGTCAGGCCCGTTGGTCCTTGTTGTTCTCCCGCTTCAACATTAACCTGCACTTCCGACCAGCTGCCAAGAACGTCAAGGCGGAGGCATTATCTAGGGCCTCGGATGCTGCCAATTCTGCATCAGATCCCCAATTTCTCGTCCCTCCTGATCGTCTCGTCCTTGCGGGCATAAAGCTGCGCGAGATCCCTTCCGGTAGGACCTTTGTGCGCTCCGCGCTAAGGAGGCGAATTCTGTCCTGGAGTCACGCATCTCGGATTGCTGGTCACCCGGAATACCGCAAGTCTCTTGATCCGATAGCCCGGCATTACTGGTGGCCATCCCTCACGCAGGATGTTAAAGACTTTGTGGCTGCTTGTCCCAACTGCACACAAATAAAAGCTCCCGGCTGCGAAATGCTGGATTCCTGTTACCTATCCCAGTACCAGAAGCACCTTGGACCCACATTGCAATGGACTTTGTGACAGAACTTCCATCCTCTGATGGGTGTTCAGTTATCTGGGTTGTGGTGGATCGTTTTTCCAAAATGGCGCATTTCACGCCGCTGCCCCGCAGTTGGCCACCTTGTTTCTGAAACACATCTTTCGTCTGCACAGGATGCCTGCTAACATCGTTTCGGATGGGGGAGTACAGTTCTCTCGTTTCTGGCGTGCCCACTGTTCCCTTCTGCAAATTAAATTGGACTTTTCGTCGGCCTATCGCCCTCAGTCCAATGGCCAAGTGGAGTGAGTCACCCAGACCCTGGTGAATTATCTGCGCCAATTTGCCTCCGCCCGGCAAGATGACTGGTTGTCTCTACTACCCTGGGCTGAGTTTGCATACAATAATCATCCGAGCGAATCTTCCGGGAAGTCTCCTTTCTTCGTGGTGTTCAGCCAGCACCCTCTTCTTCCTCTGCCACTCTCAATTTCTTCAGAAGTTCCAGCAGCCAATGCCCAAGTACGCAACTTCCTACAAATCTGGTAGCTTGTCTGTCAAAACCTGCTTCAAGCTTCTGCCCAATTTAAGAAAAAAGCTGATAAGAGACAGAGAGCACCTCCCATTTTCCAGCCTGGAGATAAAGTTTGGCTCTCCTCCAGGCATATTCGACTCCGAGTATCAAGCTTGAAGTTTGCTCCACACTGCCTTGGTCCTTTCTCCATCCTACAACAGATCAACGCGGTATCTTACAAACTCTGTTTACCACCCTCCCTTCGTATCTCCAATTCATTTCACGTATGTCTTCTAAAGCCTCTTATTCTCAATCGGTACTCGAACAAGAGGGTTTCCCCTGCCACACCTCCCACCTCCTAGGAGGTAAAGGAGATCCTGGAGATGAAGCGCTCCAGAGGTAAAATCTATTATCTCATCGATTGGAAGAGCTTTGGTCCTGAAGAAAGATCCTGGGAGCCTCAAAAAAATGTCAATGCTCCTAAGCTCATCCAACGTTTTCACAGGCTTCTGTTCCAGGGTGGGAGGGGCCCTAAGAGGGAGTACTGTAACGTCTCGTGCTGTGGTCCGACTCCCAGACTACAGGCATGCCCGCACGCCCTCTGCTGCTGGTCGTCCCTGCGCTGTGCCCAGGGCTGCTGTTTGCTGACCTGCTCCCATCCTGCTTCCTCCTCAGCAGGTGCACGCCTCTGGATCTTCCTCCCCACTAGGGACGCGTGCACGTTGGTTTCTTGCATTTAAAGGGCCAGTGCGCAACAGGTAATTGTGCTCCTATACAATCTAATTCTTGCAGGAGCTTTTTAAGGATGCCGTTTCCTGCCCTCTGTGCCTAGTTATTTGTGTCCTTTCCTTGAGTTGTTCATACGGCTCATGCATCTTCTCTGCATCCATTTTACTACCTGACTGACATCCATCTGCTGTCTTTGTTCCTGCCCTGCCATGCCTGCCAGTCCTCCTGTGCTGCCTCTCTGCATTCTGACCTATTCAGCGCCTACCACTTCGGCTGTCACCACCAGGACCTACGTCGACGGTATCGACCTGGGGGTTTCCCTGTATCTTCCCACTTTGCGGCGGGCACCGGTGAAGACAAGGGGGCCCCTTAGACTCCGCTCCTCGGCGTAGGCTACGCCAACTCCACAAGGTGACCAGTGGATCCACCTCCCGCTCGCTGAGCATCCGTGACACTAAGATTGTTGTGCCTACTTCTGTTTTCCAGGTCATCCAAATGCTGCTGTAGTGCAAATATCTGGTTAGACTATTGTGAAGTAGTGGACTGAAGGGCCTGTATGGATGATGAGTCTGAGTTTTGGGTTTGCTCAATGGAAGTTACCTTAGTGATTAGCGTAGACAACTCATTACGAAGTGCCATAAACTCTTGTTTGCATTCCTCTATTATTTGCCTCGCCAGCACCTGAAAGTCCTGCTTAGATGGTAAGGCTTGGGTAACTTGTCGTAAATCAGATAATGTAATTCTGTTGAGGCATGGCCACAGGTCCCTTAAGACCATTTGAACCAGGTAAGGCATGACATGCTTCGGCAGGTAGGGGAGTAGTGAATTCCTGTTGCTGGCATGAGTAGCCATGGGGTGTAGAAGGCTTAGTTCCTGGAAGTATCTGGGCGGGGTCGCCCCATGAAGAGCTCGTGGACCACTGAGATGAGGCCAAGCGAATGGAAATGTTGCATGTAGGAAGAACTGGAGAATGAGTAGCGGACGAGTTACGGAAAGACTGGTTACCCGAGGGACCTACTGCTCGTACGCACAAATCCTGGTTGAGATGAGGTTCTGCCAACCTAGCTTTTCCTAGGACAGAGGAGATGCATATCACTGTGAAATTGGATTAAAACTAGCGGTAGTTTCAAATGTGGCAAACCGAGATGCGGTTTGTATCAATATATGCATAAATCTACACACTTTAAATCAATGGTGACAAATAAAGAATATAAAATAAGAGACCAAATGAATTGTCAAAGTCACCATGTTGTATATATGATCTATTGTAACAATTGCAAATTGCAATATATAGGATGTACAACGAGAAATTTGTCCACCCGCATTAGGGAACATTTGTATGATATAACACATCCTAGCTTGAGATCCCTATCAGGAGCGTCTAAACATTTTAGGGATAACCACAATAGCTCCACAGAGGAGCTCCATGTCTTGGCTTTAGAAAGAGTAAACAAAAAAACACTAAGAGGAGGAAATTGGAGAAAACAGCTGACTAATAGGGAAGCGTTTTGGATACTAACATTGATACTAACAGGTATCCTTTAGGTTTAAACTATAAAACAGATTTATTATATATTTATTTATTTATTAAGTATGTCTCTCATTTTTGTCAGATGTTATGTGCTTTTGTCGATTTTTCTGTCTACTATTGTTTATTATGGTTTAATCCTAAGGTGATATGTTGACTTAATGACATTTAAGGGAGGCTCTGGATAACACGCACTATGCTACGACTAAGAGTCTGTGGAAAGACTTGAAATACGTAAAATGCGTGTGCATTTTCTAGTGCAATGATTTTAATTTTTGTGATACTATTGGGATTAATATTATGAAGGTTTTTGGATCAATCTTTTAATCCGATGTGCTGGAGTATCGCTTTTTGAATACGGATATTTCCACTGGCAGCCGAGTGAATTTTCCTTGCACCTGACTCAAACACAGCACCAACAAGCAGGTGAGTGAACATTCATCATTTTTTTAGCGGGACTGTGCTTTGTTCCTGTGTGCATTTGCAAACATTAATCTGGCCTTTATATGCTTCTTTTTGAGTAATGGTTTCTTCCTAGCAGAGTCGCCTTTCAGCTCATGTTGACACAGTACTCGTTTTCTCTCTGGATAATGACACAATATTATCAGCTTCCGCCAGCATCTTCACAAGGTCTTTTGCTTGTGTTCTTGGGTTGATATGCACATGTCGGACCAAAGCATGTTCATTGTTGAGACACAGAATCCATCTCCTTCCTGAGTGACATGATGGCTGGATATTCCTTTCTTGTTTGTACTTGCGTATAATTGTTGGTACAGATGGACGAGGCACCTTCAGGTATCTAGAAATTGCATACAAGGATGATCCAGACTTTTGCAAGTCCACAGTTCTCTTTCTGATATCTTGGTGGATTTCTTTAGACTTTCCCATGATGGTACACAGAAGCAGTGTGTTTCTGGTATGCTTAAAATACATCCACAGGTGTGTCTCTAATTAACTCTGATCGTGGCCATAGTCCATCAGGGCACTTTTCTTAAACAGAACATTGCAAAGAAATAATAAAAGTCCAACTTGAACAACATGAGAAACTTGAAACAGTTCGTTTCAGCTACTAGAGTCTTTACATGTGGGGACATTTATATGGAGAGACCATTCGCTGAGGGACTCTTGGGGACATAACCAGATGTTGTTCTCGCGCAACGGCCTGTCTGCGCCCTATCTCATTAGAACCAAGAAATCTCGCACCACAATGCAAGCAGGCATCAGCTGAAGAGTGGGAAAATCCAGGTTTAAACGGCATAGGTGGTGGCGGTGGCGGTGGGTTAACAGTCTCTGCAGCTGTAGGTACATGGGTGAATGAAGGCCTGTCAGCCGCATAGCGGAAGTTAGCCCAGGACGGGACCAGTGGGACAGAAGAGTGGGAGGTCATGAAGATATGTTACCAGGCAGATCAGAATCACCTGGGACACTTTTCGAACCTCTCATCATGACTGTTGGATATTGATCTGTTCTCCGGTCCACTCATCATACACTGGCCAGGCATCCCACTGTGCAGATAAAGCTTCTGACTTTCTTGGTACTATCATCTCAGGTTGTGAGACACTGGCATGTTGCGCTGGGGTCGGCTCATGTCTTGCAGCTTGGGCTTTCTCCGTCTCCCAATTCTCACCGAGCGGCTGGGGCTTGTTGTCAGGATCGCTGATTGGCAGATTTAGTTGTTCCACAACAGCAGCCTAGAGTCTATGTACTCCAACGCACTTGGTGTAACATACTTTTGTACCTGGCACAAGGTTGTGGTAGGCCAGGGGTCTGCCACGCCTTTTCACGGCTCTTCGGTTCACAAACACTCGATGCCCAGTGCCGTCTTCCTAGATAAATCCGTACCCAGGGCCAGCATAGAATTCTATAAAAGTTCCAGTATTGCGACAAGCGGCTACCCAGGGATCTCCTTCTCCCCTCTCGTCCATGAAGGCCTCTGCCAATCACTCCGCTTTTCTCTGCTCCTGAATCGACATACACATAAAAGCGACATCTTCCTATGGGGGTGGCAGGCAATGGACTGGATTTGGCTTGGCAGTGATGAACCTTGGGATCTAGACAGGCCAGGCCAAAGGCAATCTGGACACTAGACTGGGTGGTAGGCCAGCGGGGGACTTCCTATGCGCTACCTTTCGTGTACACTCCCTAGTGTACCTGTCCAAGGGATTCCTCCAATCCAGCTAGACAGTCTTTAAAAGTCTTAATTTTCCATCTGGAGATCCATGGCCAATAAATAGGGCTATGGGCCTTCCAAGCTGCAGTCTGGAATGGGCCCAGGCTTCAAAATATTAAACGGGACCCTTCATCTTCTCCTGTGGTCTGAAAAAGGTTCAGACCACAGGTATCCCTGAAACTAACCAACCAAAGGAACTTCACTAGACCTCACACTATATTAAACTAGGGCTTATTTATCAACTTTTCGCACCTGTCCCCATCTACTCCACCCACCTCTCATCTAATGGCTGTAAAGCTGAACACTTACAAATAACATTTGTAACATCACACAAGCTCCTGCTGATTCTGGTCTCTAGCAGTGCATATAACTCAATGGAGATTTCACTCGAAGATCATGTCATCATTAGTATCTCAGTGCAAAAAAACATATCATCCTTGTTTCAGCATACAATCTTAAAGTAATATACAAGAGGGATTTACAGGTACAAGAGGTTGGACTCCTGTATACCACACAGTCAATTAGCAACTGCAACAGTGACGCCCTGTTTGGAAGACGAAAGTGAACAAAGACCGAGAAAATGGGAGAGCTGGAACGAAGGTGAGGAGGAATGCGAGTGGAGGTTTTTTTTGTTTTTTTTTAATTGGTCACAAGCTGCTTACTGCTTCATTTTTACATGAACCGGACAACACCTTTTAGAACTGAGTCACGAGTTAAATGGGTTACTCCAGTAACTGTATGGAGTAAAGATGACATCAGTCATGTAACCTCTTTGCATTTGGTTGGCAGCAGAGTCACATGACATCTATGGAGTAATTGAATAGGAATAGTGATAGAATAGTAATACGGTTATTCCTGCAACTTCTTCACTGTGTGTAGTTACATGTGTAACTACTGCCTCTCTACTGATGTCATGTTAACAAATATATTAATACTGGAGAAGTTGCATAGTTACATAGTACGGTTGAAAAAAGACATATGTCCATCAAGTTCAACCAAGGGTGGGGAAATGTGGGTGAAGGGAGAGAGATAAGGTATTTAAGCCTAGCTTCCCTACTAGTGAATGCTTTGAAATCCATAAGGCAAGAACCAACCTGCTCTAGGGAAGATTTAATTTCTGATCCCAGAGTTGCCATCAGACTTGGATCTAGAATTTTATACGGCTACATATGAATTAGTATTTTTTAGTTTCAGGTAGATATCTAAGCCTTTCTTGAAACTCACAACAGTTTCTGCCGTGACCAGCTCTCAGGCGGGGCATTCCCCACAGATTTACATTCACCAGTAAGAACGTTTTTCCCCTTTGAGACGAATCCTTTTTTTCCCCACCGAAGGGAATGTCCTCTTGTCTTTTTAGGGGGCTTTACATGAAATAGCTTTTCCCAAACTTTTGTGGGGACCTTTTTATATACTTTTAAAAAAAAAATCATGTCCCCCCGGAGCTGATTTTTTCCAAGGGCTAGGTAAAGAAAAAGTAGAATGGGGAATTTCTAAAAATTCGATTCGGGACTTCCGCCAATTTTCCGACAAAATTTGTTTTTGGTTTCCAAATTATTTTCGGGAAATCATTTTCCCCAATACAGCTTTTTCCAGGCTGCACAGACCTCAGGGTGCTGTAAAGTTGTGCCATCTTAAATATCAAGGGGCTTGGGTTTGGTCTTCATAATTTTTGTTTTAGTATAACCACATGACTGCCCCGCTCTTAAATCTTTCATATAAAATTTAATTTTTTGAAAAGAAAAATTCCACCACTCGTGCACCGGTTTCCTTAAAAACTAAAATTGCACTTTTATTGAAGATAAATAAAAACATAAACTAAAATCACAGAATAGCTAGAAGTTTCCCCTTTCAAGCCCCTTTAAAGGGGCTCTTAGTCGTAACAAACCATAGCTCAACTCACTTAAATAAAAAAACCACGCCCAGACGAAAAAGGTGGACCCTGTGTTTTAACCCCTTTCCTAGCTAACTTTTAAAAAAAAAAAAATTATGTCTATCAGAAAGGCATTACAAACACGTTTGATATAAAAAAGTAAGCTGGATCTCTATAAAGAAAATCAATTCAAAAGAAATATAGAAGATCTGATTTATAGTTGAGCCCACGTGGATACCTATGCAAACGTGGAATCCAATATGCTTCCGGGTTTGAGGCATTTTCCCCCAAAACCCCCACCGCGTACGGGGTTTTTTAAACCCCTTTCTGGTTTTCACCAAAAAATGTTCAAAAAACTTTGCATGTACTCTTTAAATTTTGGAAGCACCTACAAATTAGGGAAAATTTTAAAATTTTAATGTCATAAAGTGTTCCTTATCCTTATAGAAAAATTTCTGGTTGTGAAAACCCAAAATATTTAATTTAAAATCTCACACCAAATCAATAAATACAGGGTTCTTGAAAAATTGGGGGAAAATAAAAAGAAAATGTTTTACCATTTAAAGAGAAAATCACTCTTTTTTGATATGTTTTGCAAAGATTTACACCTGCGGTGCCACACTTGTAAAAACCTTTAAAGTCAAAAAATTTTTCTTTCTAATTGCGGGTCTCAAAAAATACTGGTGACCCTGTTTCCTATGTGGGGTTCTGGAAGAAACCAAACTTGAAACCTTCCTGAAATGCATTTAACGGGGTCGTCTTTAAAAGGGGAAATATTTTTAAATAATGGCATAAATATGAAATTGCGATTGTTTTGAGGGGAAAAAGATAACGGAATTTTTTTTTACTTCTATAGTATTTTTAGAACTTATAACAGACCCCTTTTGTTTTTCTTTTCTACCTTTTGATGGCCTAGTACTCCACGGTTTGTGGGCCTCTTTTTCCAATCTCCCAAAAATGGAAAAAATTTTCTTTTCCACAGTATTTTGTTTCACCAATTTTTTCTTGGGCTCGAATGAACTCACCAAGTAAATTTCTTAAAGAAAAGGGTTAGGTGACAACTCACGCACAAAAGTAAGCCTTCCCCAAGAGATGGGTTTTTTCTATTGTGTTGTGTGTGAATAATGCCTTTAACGGGGGTCTCTTTTTAATTGTAGATCCAAAAGCTATCTTTTCTTTATTCATTTCAAATGAAATTTAAGGTTTGTTTGTTTGTTTTTGATGTATTCCACAAATTTTGATATTTCTGAAGGTGGTCCTTGCCAAATTAATAAGGGGGGACGTCGATGTACTATTGTATGGGAAAAAATTCCCGTGCACAAAATGTTGTAAAATCGAATAACACCACCGGCCACTTTTTTTGGGGTAAAACCCGGCAAATGCTCGTTAACACTTAATTTTAATCACCAATCACGGGGCGGCAATCGTGCATTTAGGCATGTAACATGGCAAGACAATCTCCTGCAGTTCAAACCAAAAGACGATGGGGAAGAAAGGGATTTAGTGCCTTTTAACAGGGCATTTTTTGGGTGCCAAAAGGGGCTGGTCTAGGGATTTTAGAAAATGCTATCTCCCGGGTTTTCACGACAACCATCTCTGGTTTACAGAGAATGGTCCGAAAAAGAAAAAACATCCCTTTAGCGGCAGTCCTTGGGCGGAAATGCCTTTTGATGCCAAGGTCAAAGGAATGGCAGACGGGTTCGAGCTATAAAAGGGGAACAGTGACTCAAATAGCCACCCGTTACAACCAAGGTGGCAAAAGCACTTGAACCACAGACGGGGGAACTTTGAGGCAGGGGCTACAGACGAAGACCACACCGATGCCCTCCTTTCAGCTAAGAACAGGAAATGAAGCTCCAATTTGCCCAGCTCCAAAATTGGGCAGTAGAAGATTGGGGAAAAACGTTGCCTGGTTTATAGTCTCGATTTCTGCTGCGACATTTGGATGGTGGGTCGAATTTGGCGCAACAACATGAAAGCATGGATCCATCCTGCCTTGTATCAACGGTTAGGCTGGTGGTGTGGTGTCAGGTGGGGAATATTTTCTTGGCACCTTTGGGGCCCCTTTTTAGGCCCAATTGACCTCGTCAACCCCTTTGAATCAAGCCACGAAGAAAATTTAGCCCGTTCTGAAGGCAAAAGGGGGGCCAACCCGTTTTTTAGCATGGGGACCTAATAAAAGGGGGCCCGGTGATGATATATCTTTCTTTTCCCCCCAAAAAAAAGAAAGTTTGCGAGAGATGGTGAAAAACGGCCCGGGGCATCCCGAATTTGAAGAAAAAAAACCCGAATTAAATTTAAAATTTTTTTGGGTGGTTAAAAAAAATTTTGTAAAACCCTAAAAAATTTTTGAGTGAATCCCTTTATAATGGAAATTTTATGTAACTGGTAGAAAGCACTGGATGGCAAGTGTCGAGTAGAGGGATAGAGTGCCCACAAGAACCCAATATAGAAACCAGTTAAATTTTTTCTAGAATTTTAGTACCTCCCTGAATTTTGAGGAAAATAGGGGAGCGGGGGAAAAATAAAGGTTTTAAGAGTCGGCTAACCAGGGATCAAAAAATTTAAAAAATGCCCATACCTGAAATGTTGGTCGAAAAGGGGGGGGGGAAAAAAAACCTTTGGTGTTTTAGGAAAATGCGTGGTAAACTTAAAGGTTTTACAATGTGGCACCAGCGGTGTTTCTTTGCAAATACATGATCAAGGTAGGATTTTACATCATTTACCTGTTAACACATATTTTTTTTCACTTTCCTCAAATTGCCATAACCATGTGATTTACTGATTTTGGGGTGAGCTTGAAATTACAAATATTGGGTGCACAACCAAAGTTTACATAAAGGTAAATAAAAAATTTAACATTAAAAGTTTAAATTCACTAATTTTTCAGGGGCTTCCCAAAAATTTCAAAGAGATACATGCAAAATTTTTAGAACAAATTTTTTTAGTGGGAAACCCCGAAAATTAACAAACCAGTACGGGGGGGTGATTTTGGGGAAAAACCTCCAAAAACCGCGAACATATTGGTTCTCAGTTAACACAAAGGGACCCGTGGGCCAACATAAATCAGATCTTCTATATTTCTTTTAATTGATTTTTTTAAAGACCAGCTACTTTTTTATTCAAACGTTTGATATTTTTTCGATAACATATATTTTTTTCCGTTCTATGTTTGCTAGGGAAGGGGTTTAATCACAGGGCCCCCCTTACAGCCCCGGGCAGTGGTTTTTTATTGAGAGTTGGCTAGTGTTTTTACGACTAAAGCCTGAAAAAGCTTGAAACGCGTAAACTTCATACTATCTGTGTTTTTTTTGTTTTTATTTTAAACTTCAATAAAAAGGGTTTTTTATGTTAAAAGCAACCGGAGCACAGAATTTTCTTTCTCAAAAACAAAGATTTGTGGGGAGTTACAGCCGAGGTCCATTCCTTTGTCACCGTGTGTCGAGGAGCTACGCGACCCTAAAATTTGCCCAGATTCCCGGGTGACGTTTATCTTACCCTTTTTTCTATGTAGTCACTATAAAATTCCCTTTCATTAAAGGGCAAAAAACCAAAAAAAAAGCAAAAAATGTAGCCCCGATAAAGTCTGCCACAAAGCTGGGGAAAAAAAATGAGAGTTCAGTGGGAAACCCCTGACAATGTGGAAGGGCGGCGGGGGCCCCCAGCACGGGGGGCAACGTGGCACAATGACATTCTGGGGGGGCAAAAACGAGTAGGGGGCCCAAATGGGACAAGACACATGTGGGGGGTCATGGGGAACAGCCTGAGGTCAGCATGGCACAATGACATTCGGAGGTGGGAAAAACAGGGGTAGGCCAAAGATGGGATAATGAAAAATGTGGGGTCACGGCGGCACATAGCAGAAGGCACAATGACATTCTGGAGGTGGCAAAAACTGGGTAGGGCCACAGAGTGGCACAATGGCAAATGTGAAGTCACGCAGAGCACATGAGGTCAACAGTGGGACAATGACATTCTGGAGGTGGCAAAAACAGGAATAGGCCCCCCAAAAAATGGCACAAAAGGACAAGATGGAGGGGGAGGGTAGGAGGGGGAAAAGATTTTGGGGTGGGGGGGCACAAATGACAAGGGGGGGCCGCACAGCAACAACACAGCACAGTATAATCAGAGATGGCACAATGACACAGTGTGGATGTTACGGGACCAGCCCCGCACAGCAGCAGAGGTCAAGGGGGCACAATGACAGAGGGGAGGTGGGGAGCATCCATCCCCGGAAGTGGTGGGCAGATGGAGAAACTGTCAGCTGTGGGGCAAGGGGGGGGCCCCGGGATCAAATATGGCTGAGGCAGGGGTTTTTAACCCAGACCATTTTTCACAGTTTGGGTGAGGCGTCTGGCGAGTGTCTGACCCTAAGGCATGGGGGTGTGGAAATCCGGCCGACCACCCTGATTCATCTTGACAAAGGGCAGCTTCCACATTTCCCGTGGAAAAGGGGTTCCCTGGGGGAACATGGCCCCCGCCGCACTGAAACCCCCTCGAGCCACACACTCCGGGGAGGACAGCTTCTCCCCTGCAACTCGGAAAAATTGGGGCCACACATCCGGTTTGGCTGCCCAGAGTCCATGGACTTTGACGGGGGGGCAAGTGCTGTCCAAAGTACCACCACCTATTTGGTTCAGGTCTGCTCCAGGTCCTGCTGCTGCTGCTGCTGGCGACTGCCCTCCTCACTAGGCGGGTGAAGGAAGCTGCTCATCAGTGACTCCAGACTTAGGTTGCTGCTGATGGAGCTGGTACTGCTCCTACCCCCCCACCTTCCCCCAGCAGCCACGGCAGTAGTACGTGAGCGCTGAAGAACCCCCTGGTCAGACCTGTCAGAGGAGGGACGATGCTGCACATAGGCAGCGGCCAACTGACTACGGAGGATTTCCCTATAGTATTTGAGTTTGTCCTCCCTCTCAATAGCTGGGAAAAAGGCTCCCATTTTGGACCGGTAACGAGGGACCAATAGGGTGGAGAACCAGAAGTCATCCCTCTGCCGGATGCTGACTATTCGGCTGTCACTAGCCAGGCAAATCAGCATGCTGCGGGCCATCTGCACAAGTGACTCCGAGGGGCTCCCTGCCTCCATCTCCACTGTATACTGCCACGGTGCTTGCGGGTCATCTGCCTCGTCTTCCTCATCTCCATCTACCTCCTCCAGCTGCTCCTGCTCCTCCTCTCTTGTCACCTGGGTAGAAAATCCACTCATTTCACCAGACAATGCTTCTGCTCCAATGTCCTCCTCCTCCTCCTCCATTTCAGTCCACCCCGGACTCATGTGGCCGCGAGATGTAGTCGCCACGTCTCCAGTCCCCTGCCCAGACAGATTTTTCAGCATCTGTTCCAGGACATAAGGCAGTGGAATGACGTTATTCATCCCGTAGTCCTGGCGACTGACAAATAACGTTGCCTCCTCGAATGGCCTCAACAAACGGCAGGTGTCACGCATAAGCTGCCACTGGCTGACATCAAAGTTACACAGGGGAGTACTCCTGTCCACCTGGATCATCAAAAAATCATTAATGGCCTTTCTCTGTTCATACAGTCGGTCCAACATGTGCAGGCTGGAATTCCAACGGGTGGAAACATCGCATATCAGAGTGTGTTGGGAGAGGCCATTCTGCCGCTGCAATTCGAGGGGGGTGTTCCTGGCTTTGTAGGAATGGATGAAGTGCATGCACAGTTTCCTGGCCATTTCCAGAATCTTCTGAAGATCGGTGGAAGACTTCAGGATCCTTTTCACAACCAGGTTGAATGAATGCGCCATGCAGGGCGCATGGACCATCCCTCCTCGGTGCAGCGCGGACACCATGTTACTCCCATTGTCTGTCACCATGGTTCCGATTTGCAGTTGCCGCAGAGAAAGCCACACATTGATTTCTTGCTGCATGAGGCAGAGCATTTCCTCCCCTGTGTGACTTCGTTCGCCGAGGCAAGTCAGGTGTAGAACTGCGTGACACCACTGTGCCCTACACATGTCTTTTTGGAAAAGAAATTACGGCCTCGAACTCCCCATATCGGCTCGGCACAAGCCATTAGTTCTCTGAACGGTGCAGAGTCCACCATTTGGAAAGGGAGGGACTACAGTACCAACAACTTGGACAGGAGCACGGTCAGCTTCTGCACCTTAGGATGGTTGGACGCATACTGTTGTCTCTTTGCAATCGCCTCCTGCAGAGGTGGTGGAGCCTTGACTGGCTGCAATGGCATGCGTGCCACTGGGCGCTGCTGTTGCTGCGGCGGCAGGATGGACCACGACATCTGAGCCACGTTTCTCCCAGGCCACCGGATAGTGACGCTGCATGTGTTGACGCAGGGCCGTGGTGCCAACGTTAGCTCCCTGGCCACGCTTCACTTTCTGCCTACAGATTCTACATATACCCATATTCGGGTCCTCCGGTGTCTTAGCACCGCCGAGTAGCTGATTTTACCGCCAACGCTCCGTACTGAGTGACTACTACTGCCGCTGTCTCGGTAGACCCCTGTGCCGCTACTTTCTTGGACCTGCGAAGCAGGTTTTATACCCCGTGGACGCTTGGCTCCCGACCTCACACTGCTGCTATCCTCCTGACTCACGGCCACACACCCCACTTGCTGGCTGCGCCGCTGCCTGACGCACAAGCTGACGCCCTCTTCTCCTGACGATGATGAAGCCCTTGCCTCACCCGGCTCCCAAGTGCGGTCAGCTACATCATCATCTATTTGTGTTTCATCGTCACTGCTGTCCTCATCACCGGTCTTGGTATGCAGAGGCTGACTGCTCACAACATGACCTCCCATGCCACTCTCCACATCTATACTTTGTCCCCTACTGCAAGAAGCAGGGCATATTGGCCCCATTTCTTCGCTGCCAAGTAGCTGCTGACTGCCTTCCTCGAATTGTTCATCCTTGCTATATAGTGGCGCTGAGCCCAGACCACATAGTAGATCTCTGGCTGAGGGAACCGGATAGGACAGAGGCGGGTTGAGGACAGGTGAGGGCCGCTGACCCGCTCCCGGGCCATGCCAACTAAGGGTTGTGTCTGACGTTCCCACCGACTCTTGGCTGGGGTTGTCAGATGTCATCTGGGAGGAAGTGGATGACCTAGTCAACCAATCAAGAACCCTTGGGTTGCTGGTCAGCACACGGCCACTAGATGACAGCGGCAGTTGTGGCCTCACCGAGTGACCCCTGCTGCGACGTCCCCTTGCTGTGCTGCGACCTGGGCCTGCTCCAGGAATGTTTGTGCCACTGCCACTCGCAGGTGAAGAGCCTGCCACCTCTCTGTCTGACATACTGTTTGTTCTAAAATGTACAGACACTGTTTTATTAAGATATCTGTATATGATAAATACACACCCTGTATTTGACTCCAAATGAACCCAGTAACAAGCTTGGGTAACCCTTGGATATAAATTGCGCTCCACAAATGGCCAGGAAAAATTTACTTGTATGTGTCGTTTAAAAACACTGTGTATTTTACTGAATGTAAAAGCACAAACAGGCTTAAAGGAGTTGTCTCCCCACAGGGTTTCAAAGAATGCATGAAAGAAATTCTCTGTCACTTCCTGGTTCAGACTAATTTGCATAAACTCCATGCTTGTACAGGTCCGTTGTGCTTTCAGATGCTAATTAGATTAGATTAGCTTCTCAAACTACTGGAAGGACTTCTTATCTGATCCCCAAAACAAAAGCCCTAATTACAGAGCTGTTTACTTGAGATAAATCAAGCTTTTTACTGTCTGGCAGCACAGGACACTGACTGACACTGCTGACCTGTGTGATGACTCACTCTCTGTTATCTCATTGAACAAACAGCCCCAGGAGATTTGTTTACAGGTCGGTTACTGAGGGAACTGAAATAGCCAGGGAGGTAATAAATTCACTTGTATCTCTTTAGGGAAAACAGAGGAACAATGCAATATATTTGGAAAATGTCTTTATTTTGTGTTCCCTACAATTTGAAAGCTATTCTTTGTAGCGAGACAACCCCTTTAATTAACCTTTGGATATGAATTATGCTACAGGCAAAATTGCTTCTTTGGCGGTGAAAAAGAAGGTTTCTTTTAGTGACCACAACAGCTGAACAACGCTTAAATAACCCCTGGATGTAAATTGCGCAAAAGAATTGAGCAACCAAAAACTACCAGCTTTGTAGCGTGTTACAATGACGTGTATTTTACGGTACACAGCAAGAGAAAAACTTGTAATTATCCTTCGGTTATGAATTATGCTACAGGAAAAATGTCTTTTTTTGGCTTTGAAAAAGACGTTTTCTTTTAGTCACCACAACAGCAGAACAACGCTTAATTAACCCCTGGATGTAAATTGCGCAAAAGAATTGAGCAAACAAAAATGAAGTGGTATTTGGATTGTAAAAACGCTGTTTCTTTAAATGAATACAACAGGAACAGGCTTAGATAACCCTTGGATATTCAATGTGCTGTGAGCAGATAGCATTAAAATGTATATGCAGCTGCATTGGACGCACACTGGTCTTCAGTTCCAATACCCCACAAAATCAGAATTAGAACGTAAGAGAAGCAGTCTCTGAAACAAGCTGTGACACCCCCAAAAATCGCTGTATAAAAATGAGTTCTTTAGTAAGAGATATCATTAGCAGCCGTGGCAGCACCTTCCCTAATGCTAGTCCTACTGGGAAGCTGTAAATCTCAGGGATTGAAGGAAGAACACTGTTGATTTCACAGATATTTGATAGAAACAATTCTGTTTCTAATCCTAGTTGGCTGTTGGAAATTAGAGGGATTTAAGAATACCTGTGATTTGCTGTCTCTGCAGTACAGTTTCTTAATAAGAGACTGTGAAAAACTCTTCCATACCTTTTAAAATGTTATCTTTCTGAACATGAAGCGAACTGCAGGTGGGAAGCGAGCAAGGAGGGGTGTAGGACATGGAGGTAGAGGTACGAGAGAAGATGCTCCTTCCATTGCTGGCGACAACATGCAAGCCAGCGTATTGTCGGTTGCAGGACCGTCAGTCCTGTCATCGCTGGGTCGGTGCCCTGTGAATCTCAGTAACAAACAGCGTCGCCAATCTGTTCTTCAGTGGTTAATGCAACCTGCATCCAGTAGTTTTACCTCCTTGTCCTCCCAGTCACGGCCACAAATGTCATCATCATCATCGTCAGCATCCATCCAACCTGAAGCGAAGGCAGGCCAAATGTCAACTTGTGTACCCACCACTGTGGATAATCCATTTTCTGAAGACCTCTTTGATGACACAATGTGGTTGGGGTCAGAAGGCATTTCAAAAGATCAAGAGGCCAAAGAGGATGATTTTGTCTGCTCTGACGCCCAATCGCTGATGCCATCAGAGGAGGAGAAGGAAGCCGGTCAGTCGACACAAATCCCGAGCGGTCAGCAACGCCTTGCAGTGCCTGTTGCTTGTAGCCCGCAGCTCCAGGATGTAGAATGTCAGGACGAGGAAGTCACCTGTGCTGCTGCTGATGACATTGCAGATCCAACGCAGTCTCTTCAGCAGAATTTGCTTGCGAACGCTTCATCACTGGACGAAGAAGAAGACGATGGGCTAGTGTCAGTATGGGTCCGGTCTCAAAAAGGGAGAGGGCGGTTGCACAAGTCCACTGAGGTTATTCCGCCAGCCCTGATCAGCAGAAACACCGCTCCGCTTATCGCCGTCGAAAAGGTCAAGGACCTCTGAAGCCTGGGCCTTTTTCGATCAAACCTCAGATTCGCCCAGCGATGTCATATTTGCCATAAATGCATCAGTAGAGGGAAGAATCTTAAGTGTTTAACCACCACCAAAATGTCTAGTCACATGCAGCGAATGCATGAGTTGAAATGGAGGGAACATTTGTCGAAAAAAAGCCACACCAGTTCTGGGCTTCCAACCACTGTCACACCCTCTGTCTCCACCTCATCCTCCGCCATTTTTAAGAACAAGCGTTCTTCTGCTGCCCATGTCCCTCAGCAGCATGAGCAAGGATCAGCCTACGCTTCAGCCTCCACCGTCGCCCGAGTACCACCAGCACCACCAGAGACACAGTCTACCCCTTCTCCTTCCACCAGTTTCACCTGCACGCCGTACAGCGGCCAGTCTAGCAGCCAGCCTTCCGTTTACCAGGTGTGGGAGCAGAAGAAACACTTTAACCCAAACCATCCCAAAGCCAAAAGCCTGAATGTCGGCATTGCCAGGCTTTTGGCCTTGGAAATGTTGCCTTTCCGTCTGGTGGACACAGATGGGTTCCGCCACGTCATGACCCTTGCCTGCCCCCAATACCAGATGCCGAGCAGGCATTTCTTTTCCCGAAAAGTCGCCCCTGCCCTGGCCAGCCACATGTCATCGAAAATCTCCAGCGCATTTTCTGCATCTGTGTCCGACAAAGTCCTTCTGACCACCGATACATGGACTAGTAAGCATGGTCAAGGCCGCTATATCTCTGTGACAGCTCACTGGGTGAGCTGGGTGGATGTCTCTGGTGGTGACGGTGGCTCTCAGGCTCGGCGCCCGCTCTTCAAAGCTGTAATGATGGTGCAGGGTTCTTTCCCCCAAGGTCCACGGGTAGCATCACGTGCCCAGAGAAACCAGGCCGTGTTGAAATTGTTATGTCTTGGAGACCGTCAACACACTGGTCACGAGCTGTGGACGGCTCTGCGCAACGAGACCGAGCAGTGGCTGGATGACAAGAACCTTGTGCTAGGCAAGGTGGTAGGCGATAACGGGTGAAATCTCCTGGCCGCCCTTAAGATCAGTATGCTGCGGCACATCCCTTGCCTGGCACACATGAACCTCGTTGTCCAGAAATTTCTAAAGCGCTACCTGGGTCTCGACTGCCTGCTGAGGAAGGCTCGAGGTCTGAGCTCACACTTCCGCCGTTCGCACCCTGCTTTGTCCCGGCTGGCTGCATTACAGCATCAGCTTGGCCTTCTTGTCAACCGTCTCATTGTTGACATGGCAACATGCTTGAATTCCACCCTCCACATGCTCCAGCAATTGTGGCAGCAGCGCAATGCCGTTACGCAGTACTAAGTGACACATGGCCTGACAAGCAGCAGTGCGGACCTCGGGGTGTTGAGCCACCGAGAGTGGAGGCAGGTGAAAGAGCTCTGCACCATCCTTGCAAGCTTTGAAGAAGCCAACAAAATGGTCAGTGCGGACAATGTTCTTGTCAGCACGAGCATCGTCGGGATCTTAGTTCCGGAACAAGTGTTGGACACTCTGAAACAGCAGGTCCCACCAGAACACGGAGGATGAGACGGACACAGATGCAGACACAAAGCCTTACTCTCCGTCGAATCCAGAAGGCCCGACATTTTCACAACTTTATCGGTCTTCGTTAGGCGGTGGTGCAAGGCGGCGCCTCAGCTCTCAGGGTACATCATCTGAGGCAAGTCAGGGCTGTGTTGAAGCTGAGGTGGAGTAAGCGGAAGAGGAGGATGAGGTATGGCTGGACACAGACGTTACCGATGTCCCTGGCTTGGAAAGAGGTTGGCACAGATTTGAGGAGGAAGACGAGGAAGATCAGTTTACAAGTGCCCCTCGACCCCGAGGCTTTTGAAATCAAAGTTCCATCTCTCACAGGAGTGCTTGGATGCTCCATTTCCTCCAACATGATCCTCGCATTAAGGCCATCAAAATGAACAACAGTTACTGGGTGGCCACCGTCCTTGATCCCAGTTACAAAGCGAGACTCAGCACTTTCCTTCCACCCACCCAAATTGAGAGTAAAATGCAGGAATTGGAGACCATGCTCATTGATCAACTGGAAACATCTGTTGTGTCTGCTTCATGTTCTTCAAATTTCACTGTGGAACAACATAAGCAACATGACAGCAGTAGAGAGCCAAGTAGCCGTAGCGGCAGCAGCAGCAAGCATTGTGGCAGAAACCAATGGGTGACCTCTGGCAATCCTTATTTACCACCTCACCAACACCTTAATGCAGGGCACACATACGACACACAGAGACCGGCTTAAGATCATGGTGCATGACTATCTGCGTCTCAACACCGATGTTTTTGGATATGTTCCGACCCAATTGACTTCTGTGTATCCAAAATGGATGACTGGCCCGAGCTCGCTCACCACGCCATAGAGGTGTTGTCCTGCCCAGCAGCCAGCGTCATATCTGAGCGGACCTTCAGCACAGCTGGAGGAGTCATTACAGACAAACGCATCCGGCTTTCCACTGATAATGTGGATCGTTTGACTTTCATCAAGATGAATCAGGCGTGGATCTCTGATGATGTTGTGGCTCCAATTGCCGAGGTTACCGATTAGTTGCCAGTCTACTTCACATTCCTCTTCCAAAAGAAATGGTGTTTTTAAATGATCATTTCTTACTGTAATTTTTATTCTGAGTGCCCAAAAGGTCATTTTGCTGGTTTTGCGGTTAGGAGACTGTAAAAGACACCAATTGTACATGGTTTCATGAAAAAAACGTATTCCATTTACTCACTTCTTCATGAAAATTTTAAGCACTGTCAATGGTTTTAGGGTCATGGTGCTGTGAGATACAGCTATAATCAAGGTCCTTTGGAACAGAAATGTGGGTTCTAAGTGGCATTTCTTCCTCACAATTTTTAACAGTGGCCGAGAAGTCATTTTTTATAATTTTTTGGGTCCTGTTCCTGTGAAATACAGCTATACTACCGGTGCTATTATAAAAAATGTGGTTTCTAGCAGACATTTGTTCTTCACAATTGTCAACAGTGGCCGAAGGGTCATGTTTTGAATTTTTGGGGCATGGTGCTGTGAAATACAGCTATACTACAGGTCCTATTTTAAAAATGTGGTTTCTAACAGACATTTGTTCTTCACAATTGTCCACAGTGGCCAAAGGGTGATGTTTTGAATTTTATGGGGCACGGTTCTGTCAAAAACAGGAATAGATAGTACACTGTTAATGGACACATATTGTAAAATGACTTGTTTTTGCAAGATCTTTAACATAGCTAACAATCCCTGTAGTGAGACAACCTGTTTAATACAATTAAAAAAAAGAGAAACTAAGACGTGGTGGGATTCCATCCTATTTTAGAAATGTGTTTTCTAGAATTAAACTAAAAAAAAAACTTGCATGTACAAAATAGCTGATACAAATATTCCTCTGAATTGTATAAGGGAGGTACAGGAAGATTTAAACAGATGTAGGTTATTCAGAGGACATGGAGTATGGAGCACTTTCGCCACCCCAAGAACAGAGATCATTTCCTCCAGCACTTTGAGTAAAACGAGAAAAAGAAAGCCAAGAAAAAGGGCACCTGGGTGAAACAGGAGCGTCAACCACCAGCATTTCCAAGTGAAGCTCAATTGGTCCGCACTCATACGGAGGGGCAAGCGCTCTCGTAGAGGCAGAAATTTCTCAAGCGCTACCCAGGTCTTGACTGTCTTCTGAGGAAGGCTGGAGGTTTTAGCTCACACTTCCGCACTCTGCTTCAGCACGACTGTTTTCGTTGCTGTGTCATAAGGGCATTTTTGCCGTGTTAATAGATGACGGACGCCAGCCTGGGCTCTCACCGCACCCACTGTAAGTCCGGCCCTGCCAGCTGAACCTCCGTGATCCACGTTTACAGCCTCACCCGCCTTGATCAGTAATTTCCTTCAACCCACTTGACAGTAGAATGCAGGATTTTCAGACAGGCCTCGTTGACCTACTGGGGACATCTGTTTCATTTGCTTCACATTCTAATGTCATGGAGGAACAATGTCACCAGTAGAATGGCAAGTAGCTCTAGCTACTTGCTATTGGAAAACTAATTTTTTTTAATATAGTTTATTTCTTATGGCGAAATTGTCTGCTAAGGGTCCATAAGGGCACCGGTGCGGGTTTTTAGGTCATGTTACGTTACAGGATATGGATAGTCAGTGTCCATTTCACTAAAATACTGCTTCAAAGACTACTTTCTTCCGGCACTTTATAATCTGTGGGTCATGCAGATTTAAGGGTCATGCTGTGGACCAGGACAGGGATAGTCAATGTCCAGTTCAACTAAAATGGTGGTTCAAAGACTCCTTTTTGAGGCACTTTTTAATCTGTAGGTCATGTAGATTTAAATGTCATGCTGCGGTCCTGGACAGGCATAGTTAATGTCCAGTTCAACTAAAATGGTGGTTCAGAGACTCCTTTTTCCGGCACTTTTTGATCTGTGGGTCAGACAGGTTTAAAGGTCATGTTGCGGTCCAGGACAGGTATAGTTAAAGTCCAGTTCAACTAAAATGGTGGTTCAAAGAGGCCTTTTTCCGGCACTTTTTAATCTGTGGGTCATGAAGATTTAAGGGTCACGCAGCGATCCAGGACAGGGATAATCAATGTCCAGTTCAACTACAATGGTGGTTCACAGACTCCTTTTTCCGGCACTTTTAAATCTGTGGGTCAGACAGGTTTAAGGGTCATGTTGCCGTCCAGGACAGGCATAGTCAATGTCCATTTCAACTAAAATGGTGGTTCAAAGAAGCCTTTTTCCGGCACTTTTTAATCCGTGGGTCAGACAGGTTTAAGGGTCATGCTGAGGTCCAGGACAGGGATAGTCAATGTCTAGTTCAACTAAAATGGTGGTTCAAAGACTCCTTTTTCTGGCACTTTTTGATCTGTGGGTCATGCAGATTTAAGGGTCATGCTGCGATCCAGGACAGGGATAGTCAATGTCCAGTTCAACTAAAATGGGGGTTCAAAGACTCCTTTTTCCGGCACTTTTTAATCTGTGGCTCAGACAGGTTTAAGGGTCATACTGCAGTCCAGGACAGGGACATTTAATGCAGTCCAGGACAGGGACAGTCAATGTCCAGTTCAACTAAAATGGTGGTTCAAAGACTCCTTTTTCCGGCCCTTTTTAAGCTGTGGGTCAGACAGGTTTAAGGGTCATGCTGCGGTCCCGGACAGGTATAGTCAATGTCCAGTTCAACTAAAATGGTGATTCAAAGACTCCTTTTTCCGGCACTTTTTAATCTGTGGGTCATGCAGATTTAAGGGTCATGCTGCGATCCAGGACAGGGATAATCAATGTCCAGTTCAACTAAAATGGTGGTTCAAAGACTCCTTTTTCCGGCACTTTTTAATCTGTGGGTCAAACAGGTTTAAGGGTCATGCTGCAGTCCAGGACAGGGACATTTAATGCAGTCCAGGACAGGGACAGTCAATGTCCAGTTCAACTAAAATGGTGGTTCAAAGACTCCTTTTTCCGGAGCGTTTTAATCTGTGGGTCAGACAGGTTTAAGGGTCATGCTGCGGTCCAGGACAGGTATAGTCAATGTCCAGTTCAACTAAAATGGTGGTTCAATGACTCCTTTTTCCGGCACTTTTTGATCTGTGGGTCATGCAGATTTAAGGGTCATGCTGCGATCCAGGAAAGGGATAATCAATGTCCAGTTCAACTAAAATGGTGGTTCAAAGACTCCTTTTTCTGGCACTTTTTGATCTGTGGGTCATGCAGATTTAAGGGTCATGCTGCGGTCCAGGACAGGGATAATCAATGTCCAGTTCAACTAAAATGGTGGTTCAAAGACTCCTTTTTCCGGCACTTTTTAATCTGTGGGTCATGCAGGTTTAAGGGTCATGCTGCGGTCCAGGATAGGGATAGTCAATGTCCAGTTCAACTAAAATGGTGGTTCAAATAATACTGCCTTCTGGCACTTTTTAATTTATGGGTCATGCAAGTTTAAGGGTCATGCTGTGGTTCAGGACAGGGATAGTCAATAGTCTGTGAATTTTTTTCTGTGACTCTTGTTGCCTAATTGTCTTGCCTAAGATGTAGCACATATCCAGTTTACTGTTGTGGATATTAATTCCAGCTTCTCCTCACCTGTTTGGATGTAAGAATGAAGCTGTTGTTTTTCTCCCATAGACTTTAATGGTCATCGGCGATTATCGGCTATCGACATAATAACTGTCGATATCGACTATCGACTCGATAATGATTGTTGACACAATCGCTCATCACTAATTATAATGTATTAGCATATATGAAAAAAAAAAAGTAACAGTTCTCCATGGGATTAAAAAAAGTAAGAACCATAAAAAGTGTAAAATAAATAAATAAATAAATATTTAATAAAAAATAATTGTGCATATATTACGCACACAAAAAACCTACACATATTAGGTATCCACACGAGCGTAATAACCTGCAGAATTAATCTAACAAGTTATGAAGTGTGGAATGTGAATGGTGTAAAAAAAATAAAAAAATAAAAAATTCTGCAATTATTATAAGTGAACTTAAACTAATCCCCCATAAAGTACAGCTCGTCTCAAATAAAACGAGGCCTCATACGACTGCATCATTGAAAAAATAAAAAAGTTACAACTGTTAAAATGCAAGGAGACAAAAACAAAAAAATGTTCCGGTCATTAACTACTATTCAGGCGTGTGGCTTAATACACATTAATTTCTTGCTTGCCTTAGAGGCAGCTGATTGACACTTCATGCTATCCTGTAGTCTATGATCTACAAGAACGCCCAGATCTTTTCCAAGAATCGATTCTTCCAGTTTTTCTCCCCCTAGGACATATGATGCCTGCAGATTATTCATACCCAGATGCAGAACCTTACATTTATCCACATTGAACCTCATTTGCCAAGTGAATGCCCAAACACTCAGTGTGTCCAGGTCTGCTTGCAATTTATGAACATCTTCCATAGATTGCACTACACTAGCTTGGTGTCATCTGCAAAAGTAGAAACAGTGCTACTAGTCTCCTCTAGTGATGAGTGAACCCTAAAAAGTTCAAGTTCGAATTTTGAGAAGTTTGTTTTCAGGTTCGAGTTGAACTTGAACTCAAATTTCGAACCTCATTAATGGGAGCTGATGTTCAGGTTAAATTTTTATACCAACACAAGTGAGGAGAAGCCGCAATTACCTTCCATAAGAGTAAAAAGGATATGTGGAACAACTTAGTGAAGACAATTTGGCTCTAAGAGTCACAGAAAAAAATTCAGAGGTTAACTGAAAAGATGAGGACAGCGTAGCTATAGGAGGTACAGTGGTAGTAGCTGCTACGGGGCCCCTTTGACACATAAGACGACACCGGTATTGGAAATGGAACATGATAACTGGCAGGAGCCCAGTTTGCACCAGAGCCCAAGAACATGTCATATATGTGGTGGCAGCAAGAACATCCCAACGGGGAACAAAATTAGGGGACAAAATTAGGATTAGAAATAAGATTTCTTCCTAGAAGGACATTTGCTAACAGTGTCTTCTGCAGTAGCTGGACCCCCAAAATGAACTTTTGGGCACTCAGAATAAAGATGGGAAAGAAGTAGCCAGCAATATAAAAATCTCTAACTATTGCTGTCTGTGATTCCCTAAGCTTGCTGTACCCCACCCCACCAACTAATCTAACTAGCTGCTACCGCCAGGGATGGCAGTACGGGCAGTAGTACGGGCAGTACTCCTGTCACTACTTACTATTGACTAGTTGGTGACATCAGCAACTGTGGCAACAAAATCATCAGAGATCCACGCTTGATTCATTTTGATAAATGTCAAATGATCCAATTTCTCAGTGGAAAGAGGGATACGTTTGTTAGTTATCACCCCGCAAGCTTTCCTGGGCAGGATAAAATTTGTATGGCATGTCTAGCAAGCTTGGGCCATTCATCCATTTTGGACACCCAGAAGTTGAATGGGTCCAGACCAAGTCCAAAAACATTGGTGTTGAGCCACAGGTAGTCATTGACCATGGTCTTAAGGCCTTAAGGCGCTCTCTGTGTGTCTTAATGCTGCCCTGCCTTGCAGGTGCAGGTGAGGCGGTAAAAAACAAGTGAAAAATGTCAACCAGTAAGCTTTTGCCACACTTCCTGCTGCTGCGGCTACTTGGCATTCTATTGCTTGCACGTTGCGGACATTTTTGCACCGTGACATTAGAATGTGAAGAAGATGTAACAGATGTCTTGAGTTGGTCAATGAGAACTGTCTCAAATTCCTGCATTCTACTGTCAATTTGTGTTGGTTGGAAGGAAATTGCTCACTTTTGAATTGTAACATCGATCAAGTAGGGTGGCCACCCAGTAATCGCTGTTCATTTTGATTGTCTTGATGCGTGGATCAAGTTGCAGGTAATGTAACATTCAAGCACTCATGTGTGATATACTGCCGAGAGGTCCCAAGCCTTGGGGTCGAGGGGCACTAACCAAATCTTCCTCCTCCTCCTCCTGAAATCTATGCCAACCTCTTACCATCGAAGGGTATTCGGTAATGGTGGTGTCCGCCCCTCTCTCATCATCCTTCTCCACTTCCTCATCCTGACCGTCACCAGAGCCCTGGCTAGCCTCATGCGCTCTACTCTGTGAGCTGAACTGCCATCCTGCACCTGCCTTGGACCGCGAACCACCCCCTAAAGAAGACCAATACAATTGGGAGACAGTTGGGCCTTCTACATCCTCCGGTGAGTAAGGCTCTGTGTCTGTCTCATCCTCCTCCATCACTGCTGGGACCTACTGCCGCAGAGTGTCTAAAGCTTGTTCCAGTAAAAATATGACCACAATGATTATGTTGACAATGCCATCGTCCTGACTGACCATTTTGGTCATCTTCAAAACTGTGAAGGATGGTGCAGAGATCCTTCACCTACCTCAACTCTCAACACCCCGAGGCCCATACCACTGCTCGTGAGGCCATGCAACACTTCAAACTGCATAATGTCATTATTCTGCTGCCACAGACCCATCACCAGAGGCACTGTCAACTCCCAAACTCACCCAGTGAGCAGTCAGTGAGATGTAACGCCTTGACTGTGCTTACTAGTCCATGTGTCTGTAGTGAGATGGACTTTGGTGGACACAGATGCAGCCAATGCAGTGGAAATCTTTTCTGCAACATGGCTGGCCAGGGCAGGGACAGCTTTTCTGGTAAAAAAAATGCCTGCTCGGCATCTGATATTGGGGGCATGCCAGGGCCATGACGTGGCGGAACCCATCTGTGTCCACCAGGCAGAAAGGCAACATTTTCAAGGCCAACAGAATGGCAATGCCGACATTCAGGCTTTTGTCTTTGGGATGGTTGGGGTGAAAATGTTACTTATACTACCACACCTGGTACACAGAAGGCTGGCTAATGGACTGGCCGCTGTATGGCATGCAGGTCACACTGGTGAAAGCAGAAGGTGTAGACTGTGTTGCTAGTAGTGGGAATTGGCCGACAGTATCTGGGACTGGGGATTGTGCTTGCTCATGCTGCTCCGGCACATCGGCAGCAGAGTGACTCTTTCACAGCAATTCATGCTTTACATGCATGTGTCTGTTCATGCTGGTGGTACTTAAACTCTTTAGATTCTTTCCTCGACTGACACGAATCTGAGGCTTGATCGAAAAAGGCCCAGGCTTCACAGGTCCTGGACCTCTTCGACGGTGAAAACCTAGTAGCAGTGTTCCCGCTGCTACCACTGACCATGGCTGGCAGAGTAAAGTCGGCGGACTTGTGCGACCGTCCTCTCCCTTATTCAGGCTGGACCCCACTGACACTACTCCATCAACCTCCTCCTCCACTGATGATGCGCTTACCAGCTGCTGCTGAAAAGACCACGTTGGATCTGCAATGTCATCATCATCATCATGACAGGTGACTTCCTCTTCCTGACAGTCTACATCCTCAAGCTGCGGACTAGAAACCACAGGCACTGCAAGGCACCGCTGACTGCTTGATATTTCTGCCGACAGACCAGCTTCGTTCTCCTCCTCTGAGGGTATCAGCGGTTGGGCGTCACAGCAGACAAAATCATGCTTTTTGGCCTTTTGATCTTTTGAAATGCCTTCTGACCCCTACTGCATTGTGTCATCAAAGAGGTCCTCAGAATATGGATTATCTGGAGCGGTCTGTATATTTAGTGACATTTGGCCCGTGTTTGCTTCAGGTTGGACTGATGATGATGATGATGACATTTGTGGCCATGACTGAGAGCAAGGGGAGGTAAACCACTGGATGCAGGGTGTGTTAACCACTGAAGAACAGATTGGCGACGCTCCTTAGACATGAGACGCACAGGGAACCGACCAAGCGATGACAGGCTTGATGGCCCTGCGACTGACGATGTGCTTGCTTGTGTATCGTCTGAAGCACTGGAAGGAGTGTTTTGTCTTGTACCTCTAGCTCCACGCCCTACGCCTCTCCTAGCTCGCTTCCCACTTCTAGTTCGCTCCATGTTCAAAAAGATAAATATTAAAAAGGTAAAGATTTGTTCACGGTCATTTATTGAAGAACTGTACTCCAAACACTGCAACACTTGAATCCCAAAAATTTGCTACAAGCAAATAGTATTACAAATAGATTTCTTTCTACAGAATATCTGTTAACGGTGTCTTAAGTAAGAACCCTGGCTGCAACAGTGCGACACAGAAGTCTTCTTGAATCCCAAAAAATTAACTACAAGCTAATAGTATTTAAAATAGATTTTTTTCTATGGAATATCTGATAACGGTGTCTTATGTAAGGACCCTGGCAACAACACTGCAAAATAGAACTTTTCTTGAATCTCAAAAATTTGCAGCAAGAAAATAGTATTACAAATAAATTACTTTCTATGGAATATCTGTTAATGGTGTCTTATGGAAGAACCCTGGCAGTAACAGTGCAACACAGAAGTCTTGTTGGATCCCAAAAAATTAACTACAAGCTAATAGTATTACAAATAGATTTCTTTCAATGGAATATCTGTTAACACTGTTGTTATCGAAAGGCTCTTAAAGACCCTTCTTAACCTTGTTGTGCGGTTTCCAAATTAATCAATAATTCATAATTATGCATATGAATGAAAAGAGATGCTGACACAGGTGTCAATGCAAAATCTTCTAATTTATTACAAGCAAAACATGAGTTTTATAACCTCTGTTTAAGGCAGATCATATTTTTTATATATTAGTAAAACAATACGTCATTATACATCATTATGCATGGATTACATATTCTATTGGTCAAACAACTTAATTAAGCCTCCCCATAATTATCATACCAAAGCCTACCCAGATAAGTTTATTGGTTACTTATCAATTACATCATCTAAATACATACCCCTTAATTTTATTAAAAATTGATTGGTGGAGGCCTAATCTCCAATCAGATCAGAACCCTCTGTTTCAGACTATATCTTAACCTTAGGTACAAGAAACTCTTGCTCAATGACAAAATTCTACAGACAGTTTGTGGTTTCCGTTTTGTCAACTTCTGGGCGTTTTGTCAAAAATCATAAACGAGGAACTAAAATACAGAAATAGTGACCTAACCTTTAATAACATAAGATATGACAAGATATAACAGTACAGCCGAGGTGGAGAAGCTAGAAAAAGATGGAAGTGTCAGCCATTTTGTCTCATAAGAAATTGCAAACTTAAATCACCAAGTCAATTCATAGAATCAACAACATAAAATAACCTAGGACGACATGTATGAATTCGAATGCGTACTTTTTTTTTTACTTGGCGCCGACACCCAGATTTTCTAAATAGATATAGAAGATTGTAGAATACGACAGATTTTTGGCGCATTACATAGAGCTTAATGCGCCAAACTTTGTATGGGCATAGAGTGTAATGCCCAAACTTGGCGCACTAAGCCTCTAGTAATGCGCCAAAAATCTGTCGTATTCTACACTCTTCTATATCTATTTAGAACTGTGGTGTTGGCACCAAGTAAAAAAAAAAGTACACATTCGAATTCATACATGTTGACCTCTTAATGTTTCAATGCTCGGATTATGAGATTCTGAGAGTGTAGAATACGACAGATTTTTGGCGCATTACATAGAGCTTAGTGCGCCAAGTTTGGCGCATTACACGAGATGCCCAGACAAAGTTTGGCGCATTAAGCTCTATGTAATGCGCCAAAAATCTGTCGTATTCTACACTCTTCTATATCTATTTAGAACTCTGGTGTCGGCGCCAAAAATCTTCATACTGTCGTATTCTACACTCTTCTATATCTATTTAGAACTGGAGTGTCGACGCCAAGTAAAAAAAAAGTACGCATTCGAATTCATACATGTCGCCCCTAATTTCCATAACACTGTCTTATGGAAGAACCATGGCAGCAACAGTGCGACACAGAAGTCTTTTTGAATCTCAAAAATTTACTGCTAGCAAATAGTATTACATATAGATTTCTTTCTATGGAATATCTGTTAAAGGTGTCTTATGGAAGAACCCTGGCTGCAACACTTGCATATATTTCTATGTCAGATTTGCTCATGGTGTCTTCTGCAGTAGCTGGACCCCCAAAACAGGAGAAATGAACTTTTGGGCACTCTTAATAAAGATTGGAAAAATTCAGCAATATATAAAAAACTATACACTATACAAAAGCTATACAAAAATCCCTAACTATCTAACTAATGATGTTTATTATTACCTCAGCTAGCTGACCCAATCACCCACCCCCGAATAATCTTACTAGAAGCTAGAAAATGGTGTGCCTGCCTGCTGGCAAACAGGCACACAGAGAAAGCAGTGTGTTCAGTACAGAAAGTAAAGTCGAAATGGCGTTCAACAGGAAATACAGTGACATACACATAAGACGGTCATGTGATTTTAGCAACCAATAAGATCCCTACACACTCTGTGGTGATGTTCTTTTACACTCCTCTGTGCTGTGCTGTGCACTGATTGACAATACTGAAGGAAGCAGCTTAAAGTGAAAGCAAAAATGGCACACCGAGCGCTCGTGGCGAACGCGAATTTTTATCGAACGAACAGTAAAAAGCTCGGTTAGGCTCGAGTTCTAAAAAAAATCGAGAAGTTCGACTCGAACCTAACTTCTCTCGAACGATTCGCTCAACACTAGTCTCCTCCATTATATCATTAATAAATACTTTGAATATAAGAGGACCTAATACTGAGCCCTGGGGCACACCACTCATAACTGGGGACCACTCAGAGTAGGAGTCATTTACCACCACTCTCTGAGTACGATTCAACAGCCAGTTTTTAATCCAATTAAACACGGTTATATCTAACCCAATGGATTTTAATTTACCCAATAAACGTTTATGAGGTACAGTGTTAAACACCTTTGCAAATTCGAAAAACACTATATCCACAGCTGCCCCACTATCCAGACTTTTACTTACCTTTTCAAAAAACAGATCAGGTTGGTCTGACAACTTCTGTCCCTAGTAAAACCATGCTAACAATCACTTATACTATTGTATTCATCAACTTATTCCTGTTTATAGCCCCTTATGAGCTCCTCAAACATTTTTCCCACAACAGATGTTAAACTAACTGGTCTACAATTACCTGGGCAAGACTTCGAGCCTTTTTTGATAATAGGAACTACATTTGCCTTGCGCCAGTCTCGAAGCAATATACCAGTCACCAGAGAATCTCTAAATATCATATACAGGGGCACACCGATAACCGAGCTGAGCTCTTTAGGAACTCTTGGGTGTAAGCCATCTGGGCCTGGAGCCTTGTTCGCATTCAGTTCATTTAACTTGGCTTGGACCATTTCTACACTCGGCCAATTAATTATATCAAATGATGTATTAACAGTAGAGATGGGCGAATTTCTCGAAATTCGGTTCGCTCACTTCGCCGAATTTCCCGACAAAAAATAACTTAGTTCCGAATTACTTCGGGATGAATCACGTTAAAAAACAGCTATTTTCAGGCTGCACAGAGCCTGCAGGGTGCTGTAGAACTTTGTGCCATGCTTAAATATGCAGAGGGAGCTTGGTTTGGTCTTCATACAATGTTGTGTTTTAGTATGACACGCACATGACTGCCACCGCTCTTAGAATCGCTTCACTATAAAATTCCCTGGGCACTTAAGAGGGCAAAACTGACCAAAAAACTGAAGGGGGAATGTAGCCTGATAAAGTCATGGCAGCGACAGCTGGAAAAAAACAAGCTGAGGGCTCAGGTGGCAACATCAGTGACAGAGTGTGGAGGTGACGGCGGCAGCCACAGCAGCATGAGGTCAGAGAGTGGCACAATGACATTCTGGAGGTAGCAAAAACAGGAGTAGGCCAAAGAGTGGCACAATGATACAGTGTGGAGTTGATGGCATCAACAGCAGCAGCATGAGGTCAGACAGTGGCACAATGACATTCTAGAGGTGGCAAAAAAAGGAGTAGGCCACAGAGTGGCACAATGACACAGTGTGGAGGTCGCGGCAGCAGCCACAGCAGCAGCATGAGATCGGACAATGGCACAATGACAGAGTGTGTAGCTCATGGCAGCAGCCACAGCAGCAGCATGAGGTCAGACAGTGGCAAAACGACACAGTGTGTAGGTCACGGCAGCAGCAGCATGAGGTCAGACAGTGGCACAGTAACATTCTGGAGGTGGCAAAACAGTAATAGGCCACAGAGTGGCACAATGACAGAGAGTGGAGGTGACGGCGGCAGGAGCATGAGGTCAGACCACTTTCTGACACAATGGCACAATGACATTCTGGAGGTGGCAAAAACTGGAGTAGGCCACAAAGTGGCACAATGACAGAGAGTGGAGGTGACATCGGAAGAAGAATGAGGTCAGACACTGGCACAAAGACATTCGGGAGGTGGCAAAAACGGGAGTGGGCCACAGAGGGGGCACAATGACAAGAGGGGGGAGGGGAAACGGCGGCAGCAGCATGTTTCAACAGTGGCAAAAATGCCCATTCTGGAGGTGGCAAAAAAAAGGAGAAAGGCCACAGGTGGCACAATGACAAGAGTGGGGGTGACGGCGGCACAGCATGGGGTTCCAGACAGTGGCACAATGACTTTTCTGGAAGGGCAAAACAGTAGAAAGGCAACAGAGGGGCACAATGACAGAGAGGGGAGGTGAGGGGCAGAAACAGCATGAGGCAAACAGTGGCACAATGACTTTTCTGGAGGGGGGCAAAAACGGAGTGGGCCCACAGGGGGGGCAAAAATACAGAGAGTGGGGGGGTGACGGCGGCAGCGCATGGGGTTTTCAGAGAGTGGCACAATGACATTCTGGAGGGGGAAAAAACAGTAGTAGGCCACAAGGGGCAAAATTTACAGGGGTTTGGAGGTGACGGCGGGAACACATGAGGTCATACGGGTGGAAACAAAAAAATTCGGGAGGGTGGAAAAACGGGAGTGGGCCCACGGGGAGGGGCACAATGACAGAGAGTGGAGGGACGGCGGCACAGCTTGAGGTCGGACCACTGTCAAAACCCCAAGGGCCCAAAAATTAACATTCTGGAGGTGGAAAAAACCGGGGGAGGGGGCCCACAGAGTGGCAAAAATTGGGGGTATGGGGAAAACAGCCGCATTGATTTTACTCAGAAAAAATCATATGTGGACTTAAAAAGGGAAAGCATTTTTGGCAATTCTTTTTGTTTTGGCCACAAGATGCCACTGTCTCGGAAAAACTTTTTGCATGCAAAGGGTGGGACATTTGACTAGAGACATTGAGCCTAGAGACATGAGGAAGCGGCCATTTTTTGGGGAAGGAGGAAACACAAAGAGAAGGCAGGAGGGAACAGATGCTGGCTGAAGATTGACTGCTCCCTTTTCGGGCTCAAAAGTGTTTTGGGGGGGGGGGGGGGGGAAAAACCCCCAAAAGAGAGAGGAGTGTAACTGTGCGCATTAAAAGCTTTTTGTCAAAAAAAGCCCCAAAAAGGAAAAGGGAAACCCTCTGCAAAGACTGAAGGAGCAAATTTACATTTTGGGACAGCGGGGAACATAAACCTCAGAGCGGGCAACTGCCGGCCATCAAAAAAGGTTTATACCCGGGTCAAAGAAAGCGTGCACCCAAAAAAACCCTGGGTTCTGGGGCGGGCCTTTTAGTCATTGGGGACAGATTTTTTTTTAGGGCCCATAGTTTTTATCCAAACCCTACCCCCCCTAAATTGGGGACTTTGGGAAGGGGGGCTTGTTATAGCCTGTTATTTAATCCCAACCGGGGTTGGGCATGTGAGAGGATCTTTTTTTATGTGTATATGCCCGGGGGATAGCGGGTAGAGCGGGCTACATTGTAAGCGCTGTGCCACACCCCCCGCGGGGCTTTTTAAACTGCCCCACACACGTTGTTCCTTCCTTGTATGGTTTTAAAAATTTTTGGGCGGTGTTCGGCCTTTTTGAACCCCAGGAGTAGGTAAACGGGATTGTGCATCCAAGGACACCCTTTTCGGCAGCGCGCGGTGGGGGCCACGGGGGCCTTTTGGTCACAAATTTTTTGGTACATGTGTTTTTGGGGATTTTTTCCCCAATCCCTTTTTTTTGAAAAGGGTTCAGAAAAAAAAAGGGTTTTTTGAACGGGTTTTGGGGAGTCGTTTTTCTTCGCCCGGGTTAACTTCGTTTGTATTCCGGGGGAATCCTTACCTCGGTCCGGCTTACAATTTTGGCGTACCCGACGGGAATACGCGCCCCGTTAGGAGGGGGAAAGAAAACGGGAGGCCCTTCCCCCCGTCACGGGCCCCGGGGCCCCAACCCAAGTTCAGGGTTCCCCTTTAATCCCCGCCCAAGGGGTTTAAAATTGGTTCCCTGTGGGGGGTTCACTTTTACAATCCCTCCCCAAAATTTTGTTTGGAAAAAACGGGAAACTGCAGGACTGGACAAAAAGGGGGCGTAGTGCAGTTAAAATATGAAAACCTAGGTCCAAACTAGGGGGGAGATAGCCTTTGGGGGCCCTTTAAAAGGGGACGTTAGACAGACAGTGAGGGTTAGGGGCCCGAGCCCGAGAGGGCCCACGGGGGACAAAATTTTTCCCCCTTTGCGGGAAAAGGACCCCAAAAGGGGGGGGCTCCCAAAGGGGGGTGCCCCTGCGAACCCCACTTCTTCAACCGGCCGCAAAAGAGGGTGAAAACCCTCATCGGGTACTCAAAAGCCCCACAAATGTTGAATGAAAAAAAGGGCGGCGAGACCCAGTGGGCCTGGGGGCTTTTCAGGAATTGGATAAGTTACTAAGAGATCAGTTCATTGGGGGGGACGGGTACAATAAATCCTTACGGGCCCAAATTCCCAAGAAAATAAACCCGAATGACACTGACCCGACTTTTTATTTGTGGGTTTTCTTTGCCGCTGTGGGAGGGAAAAGAACCCCCTACCCATAATGGTAAACACCGTCAGTGATGCCCAAGCAACAGGGGGAGCGGGAACTCAGGGGCTTTTAAAAAGAAGTGGTCCCCGGCTTTGCGGGACAGATTATAGAAACCCTTTGGTTTGGAAAATGGCCCAGGAAAGGGAAGGCAGAACGGCTTTTCCCAAAATCCAGAAGTGACCTCAGCTTCCCACAAACCCATTTCAGGACAAATCCACAGCGGGGTCCCCCCTGCAAGGGCTCCATCAGGCGCACGGGGGTCAAGGGGGGCCCCCTCTGTGGCTTGCCAACAGTAAAGGCCACATCGCCAGAAGTGTCTTGAACATGTTTGGGGCAGAGCCAGGGTTAAACTACCGGGCCGCCGCCCTTTGCCGGGCGCCCCTTGGGGGTGCACAGAAAACTAAAAGCCCCAAAACGGGGGGGAAAAAGGAAAAAAAAAAAACAAAAAAAAAAAAAAGAAAAAAAATCTATCCAGCAGTCCCGTTATGGAAGGGCCCAGTTAGAAAGCCCGAGAGTACGTTGCCCAATTTAAACAGGGCCCGAGTGCACCCCGATTCCCCGGAAGGTTCCCTTTGGCGACCCTTTTAAAGGGACAAGATGGAGCCGGAAGAAGGCAGCGTCATTAGGCTGAAAGCAGCCAAAAATGGTGAAATGGGGCGTGCAAAGGGTAGTCTGGGATGCAAGTTCCCACTGTTGGGCAAGACATAGGCAAAAAAGGGGGTGGGGCTAGTGGATCACCCATCCTTTACCGGGGATGGATTTAACACCGGGTATAATGTGCCAAGACTTGGATCCCATCTCTAAAGCTAAAAGGGACCCAAAATATTGGCAGCGGCCCCCCCACGCACGGCCCGACTCAAAGGGGCCCACAACAATGGTTAGGGGCTGCATCGCGGGAAAAACCCCAAAATCCGGCCGGGCCCATTTGGGGGGGTGGGAAAGGGGCCGTCGAAAGCCCTGATCCCAAAATCCCGCCGCGACAGGGAACCCGGGTTTTTGATGTTTCCGGTTTGGAGCCGGACGGAAGTTGAATGGGCCCGGAAGTCTTGATTGAACCAGTCTCACAGGGAAGGGGCACAAAAAAAAATTTTACTCCAATGGAAAAAGGGCCCCCTTTCCACCGTTAAAAATGGTTTTTACCTGTGGGGATCCTAAATTCCCTGGGACAGCAAGTTAACCAATCCCCCACAAAGACAGAGGGAAAAGGGGGTGACCCCGGGGGCAGCAGCAAAAGGTCCAAAACAGTGCACAATGACTTCGGAGGGGTTGGGGAAAAAAGTAGTAGGCCCCCAAAAAAAGAGAGCAACCCAAAAAAAAAAGAAGTGGGGGTGAGGCGGCAGCCCATGAGGGCGACAGTGGCAAAAAATTAAAAATTTTGGAGGGGGAAAAAACAGGGGTAACCACGAGTGGCACAATTGAAAAGAGAGTGGAGGGGACGGGGGGCAGCACATAGGGAAAACAGTGGCACAAAAGGGCATTCTGGAGGGTTTTGGGAAAAACAGGAATAGGCCACAGGGGGGGCACAATGACACGTGTTTAAGGGCACGGCAAACCCCGCCCCAGAAACAAACATGAGGTCAGACAGTGGGACAATCACCTTCGGAGGTGGGAAAAACTGGAGTAAGGGCCACAGAGTGGCAAAATGACAGAGAGGGGAGGTGACGGCGGGGAGGGGCAACAGCATGAGAGTGGGACAATTTAAACAGTTTGGAGGTCCCGGCAACACCACAGCAGCAGCAAAAGGTCAGACAGTGGCACAATCACATTCTGGGGGTGGCAAAAAAGGGGGTAGGCCACAGAGTGGCACAAAGACAGAGAATGGAGGTGAAGGCGGCAGGGGCAACAGCAGGGGGGTCAGAGAGTGGGACAATGACAAGTGTGGGTGGGGGGCAATTTCCATTCCCCCGGGAAAAAAAGGTTGGGGGCAGATTTATAAACTGTTAGCGGGTGTTTTGGCATCAGGGGGGTGGGGCATCAAATAGTGGCTGAGGGAGGGAATTTTTAACCCAGACTCATTTCCACAGTTTTGGGGGGAGCGTCATGGCGATGTAGTCTGACGCCTAAGGCATTGGGGTGTTGGGGAAATCCCCGGCCGGGCCACTCCTGATTCAACTTGACAAATTTTAATCTCACACATTTCCCGTGGAAAAACGGGGGGTCCTTTGGGGGAACGATGGCCCCCGCCGACTGAACAACCCCCCTGATGCCACACTCTGGCCGGGGAGGACAAACTTCTCCACTGCAAACTCGGGAATTTTTCGGGCCCCACATCCCTTTTGGGTGCCCATAGTCCAAACCGGGGTGTTCTAACTGGGGTTTCAAAAGTGGTCCAAAATAGGCCACCAAACCCATTGGTTCGGGTTTTTGCCCAGGTCCTTCCGCTGGGGTGGGTGGCCCACTACCCCCCCTCACTAGGGGGGGGAAGAAAGCTGCTCATCAGTGACCCAGACTTAGGTTTTTTTGCTGAAAAGACTGGTACTGCTCCTAAACCCCCCCACCTTTCCCCCCAGAGCCAAAGGGAAGTTTGTACTTAAACGCTGCGAACCCCCCCCGGTTTAGAACCCCTTTAAGGGGGGGGGCGATTTCCGCCCCATAGGCAGGGGGCCAACTGACTACGGAGGATTTCCCTATATTTTTTGAGGTTTGTTCCCGGGTTTCCCCCTCAATTTCTGGGGGAAAAAGGGTCCCCCTTTTTTGGGCCGGTAGCGAGGGTCCAATAGGGTTGGGGAAAACCCGAAGTCATCCCTCTGCCGGGTGGGTGACTATTCGGCTGTCACTAGCCAGGCAAATCCCATGCCTTTCGGGCCATCTGCACAAGTTTACTCCGAGGGGCTCCCTGCCTCCATCTCCACTTCTTTCTTTCCCCGGTGGTTTGCGGGCACGCCTCGTCTTCCTCATCTCAAAATCTCATCCTTCCCACTGGGGTCCTGTTCCCCCCCTTTTTTGTCCCCCTGGGTAGAAAAATTTCCCCCATTTTTACCAGACAATGCTTTTTGGGTTTCCCAAAGTTTTCCTCCTCCTTTCCCCCTCCTCCCCATTTTTAGTCCCCCCCGGAAAATCATTTTGGGGGCCGCGAGATGGGGTCCGGCCCACGTCCCAAGTCCCCCTTTCCAAAAACCAAAGGTTTTTTCAAACATCTGGTTTTTTCCAAAGGACATGAAATAAGGGAAAAGGAAAAGTTATTCGGCCTTTTAATTCCTGGCAACTGACAAAAAATGAGGGGGCCTTTTCCTTTTGGAAATGCCCTCAACAAAGGGAAGGGGTCACCGATTTACCTTTTCCACGGGGTGACAAACAAAAATTTCCCCACAAAGGGGGTTTTCTTTCCCGTCTGCCTGGAAAAAATCAAAAAATCGTTTAAATGGCCTTAATTTTCTGTTTTTTAAAAACAATCGGTCCCCAACAAGTGCCCGCTGGAATTCCAAATGGGTTTAAAAAAATCGCCAAATTACAGAGTGGGGGGAGAAAGGGCCGGTTTCTGCCGCTTTTTTTCAAACTCCTGGAAAAGGGGTGTTTTTCCGGGGCTTGTAGGAATGGATTGAAGTTGGGATTTTTCAGTTTTTTCCCGGGCATTTTCAAAAAATTTTCTTGGTCGGTGAAAACTTCCAAAAGGAAAACCTTTTTACAACCAATTTTAACGAATGCGCCATTTCAGGGCCGGGATTTGGGGCCAAAACCCCCCTCGTTGCAAAACGCGGAAACAAAAACCCTTTTTACTCCCCCATTTGTCCGTCAACCAATTTGGTTTTTCCGAAAAAGAAAAATTTTTTAATTTAAATTTTTTAAATTTTTTTTAAAAGCCCATTATTCCCCGGGGCGCTGAAAATTCAGGGGGTTACATAAAACATAAGTCAAACGAGTTAAAAAATTTAAAATTTAGAATGAAAAAAAAATGGCATGACAGAGGGGAGAGACACAGGTTTGGCGCGGAGGGAAAGCCACCCATCGATTTTCTTTTCTGCATGAAAAGCGGAAACATTTCCCCCCCTTTTTTTGACTTCGGGTTTTCGTTTGAAAAAGGCAAAAACCAAGGGGTAAACTGGGGGTGGAAAACCGGCTTGTCCCTACACCAATGTTTGGGGATTTTATGGGGGAAGCAAAATAAAATTTGGGGGGGAAGGGGGGTGGGATTGTGGTTTGGGGGAGGAGGAGGGAGGGAGGCGGGCATTTGGGGGCCCGGAAACCGAAATTTTTTAAAAACGTGAAGGAAAAAAAAGCGGCCCTCCCCCTGTCCCCAAATTTTGTGTGCCCGGGCAGGAACCACATTCACCCATTGGCCCGGGAAAAGGAAAATGTACTTTTCCCTTTACCGTATTCAGCTCCCGAAAGTCCGCGCTCCGGTTTCACCTTGGAAAAAAAACTGATAAAAAAACCCCAAAGGGGCTGGCCCACCTTCATTTTCTAAAAATATTTATGAAAGGGGCTTGGGAAAAAAAGCCTTTTTTGAAAAAGAAAAAATTAAAGGCTTGGAACTCCCATCCGGTTTTCAACAAGCCATTAGTTCTCTGAACGGGCAAGTCCACAAATTTTTAAAAAAGGGACTGCTTAAAAAAAAATTTTTCCAACAAATTGGGCAGGAGCACGGTCCCGCTCTGCACCTTTTGGATGGTTTTACCATACTGTTTGTCTCTTTGCCCAAATTTCCTTTTTGTTAAAAAAAAAAGACTGCTGGCGCCCTAAGTAGCGGGGGAGCAGGAGCAACTGGCCGGGAGAAAATGTCAAAGAGAAACAGCTCCCCCTTTTGCAAGGTTTTGGTGAGCCTTAAAAGGCTGCAATGGCAAACGTGCCACGGGCGCTCCTGCTGCTGTTGCTGCGGGAGCAGGATGGACCACCAACCCTTCTGAGCCACTTTTTCCCCCGGCCACCGGAATTTTTGGGCGCTGCCTGGTTTACCAGGGGGGTGGTTTCCAACCCCTTTTCTCCCGGCCAACCCCTTCACTTTTTTGCTTCCCGATTCCCCACAAAAATACCCATATTTGGCTCCTCCGGTTTTCTTAGCAAAGAAAAATGCCACACCGCCGAGGATCCCAAATTTTTTCGCCCAAACCCCCACACTGAGTGACTTTCTACTGCCGGGCCCCCGCCCCTCGCTGAAAAACCCCCCCGCCCTACTTTCTTGGATCTGCGAAAACGGGTTTTTTACTCCCGTTTCCGCTTTTCTTTTCCCCACCTCAAAACTGCTTTCTATCCTGCCCGACTCACGACCACACAAACCCCCTTGCCCGCCTTCGCCGCTGCCTGACGCGCAAGCTGCGCCCCTTTTTCTCCTGACGATTATGAAGCCCTTGCCTCACCCGGGTCCCCAAAAGGGGGTCGGCTACATCATCATTTATTGTGTTTTATCGTCACTGCTTTTTCCTCTCACCGGGCTTTGGGATGCAGAAAGGGTGACTCCTCACAACAAAGACCTCCCGTGCCACTCTCCACATCTTACTTTTCCGCCTACTGCAAGAAGCAGGGGATATTGGCCCCTTTCTTTGGGTGCCAAGTAGCGCTTGACTGCCCTCCTCAAATTGTTCAACCCCGCTATAAAAGTTTTCCTGAGGGCCCAGACCCCATAGTAGAAACTCTGGCTGAGGGGAAACCGGGTGGGACAGAGCGGGTTTTTAGGGGCGGGTGAGGGCCCGCTGGGCCCGGGGTCCCCGGGGGGGCCATGCCAACTAAGGGTTGTGTTTTGAAGTTTTCCCCCCGACTCTTAGCTTTGGGGGTTGGGCAGAGTCATCTGGGGGGAAGTTGGGTGACCTAGTCAACCAAACAAAAAACCCCCCTTTGGGGTTTCTATCAGCACACGGCCGCTAGATGACAACGGGAGTTGTGGCCCACCGATGACCCCTGCTGTGGGGCGTCCCCCCCTGTGGGTGCGACCTGGGGCCCGGAAAATTTTTTGCCCTGCCCTCCAGGTGAAGAGCCCCGCCTTCTCGTCTGACATACTGTTTTTTTCTAAAAAGTACAGAACTGTTTTATGAAGATATCTTATTTATAAAAAACCACCCGGTATTTGACTCCAAATAAACCCAATAAGGGAAACTTGGGTTTAACCCCCTTTGGGTTTTAAATTGCACTCCCCCAAATTTTGGGGAAAAAATTTACTTGTTTTTTTGGGCCGTTTAAAAAAATCGTGTATTTTTCTTAATATAAAAAACAAAAAACAGGCTTAAAATTTAAACCCTTGGATATGAAAATTTGTCACAGAAATTTCTTCTGTGGGGGTGAAAAACAAAGTTTCTTTTACTGAGTCAACGCAAAAACAACGCTTAATTAACCCCTGGATGAAAATTTGGGCGCCAAACAATTGAGCAGCCACAAACTACGAGCTTTGTAGCGTGTTACAATGGCGTGTTTTCTACACTACACAACAAGAGAATAAATTGTGATTAACCTTCGCTTGTGAATTAGGCTGCAGGAAAAATAAAGACGGTTTATTTTAGTCACCACAGCAGAAAAACAACACAGTAAGAGCTATTACAAGCAGCCGCGGCAGCACCTTCCCTAATCAGTACAGTGAGAGCGGTAAGAGCTCCCAGCGTCGCGCCCGGACTTATATAGTGCGGTGACGTCACAGAATCCCGCCGGGCCCTCTGATTGGCTTCATCTCTGCCCCACGTCATGCAGGCTATGCCCTTCTTCCTCCCAAGTGCTTTGTCCCATGTAACGCCATGTGCTCGCAGCCATTTTATCAATCAAAAGCACACTTCGTTCACGCGAAGTCCCCCAAACTTCGACTTCGTTCAGAACCGAAGTTTTCCTGAAATTCTAAACGAATTCCACTTCGTTAGAATAAATTCGCCCATCTCTAATTAACAGTACTGGCACCGCCTACATCCACACTGGGCCTGCCCCCATCAGCTCTAGCACTGCGCCTATTAGTACTAAAACCACCTGCATCCACACTGGGCCCGCCTACATCATCTACTTTCTCCTCACTTGTATATACAGAGCTGAAGAACCTATTTAGTACCGCTGCCTTCTCCTGATCCCCAGTGCCCAGCTCCTCATTACTGGTATTTAATGGGGTTTTGCCACGATATAAGATTGACGTGGGGACATCCAAAATGAGTATTTAAGCAATTTCTAAAATATACTTAATTAAAAAATATGTACCATTTAAGAGCTGCAGTCTCCTTTCTAAATCCTCTGTATACTACTCATTGTCAGGGGTTCTGACTGGCACACTCTTCACTGTGCCTGGCCACGCTTGCGCAGTTTAATCTTCTTTCTGTGATGGCCAGGCTCGGGAACGCGCATTGTCGCACATGCGTACTCCTTTTCTGCCGGCCATCACATTCTGCAGTAATGTTGCTCCCCATCTGTCTCCTCTCTGTGCGCTGTGTCCCCTCTACTCCCGGTCTCTCTGTGCGCTGTGTCCCCTCTACTCCCGGTCTCTCTGTGCGCTGTGTCCCCTCTACTCCCGGTCTCTCTGTGCACTGTGTCCTCTCTGCTACCGGTCTCTCTGTGCGCTGTCCCCTCTGCTCCTGGTCTCTCTGCACCCTGTGCTCTCTGCTCCCAGTCTCTCTGTGCGCTGTGTCCCCTCTGCTCCTGGTCTCTCTGTGCATTGTGTCCTCTCTGCTCCCAGTCTCTCTGTTCCCAGTCTCTCTGTGCGCTGTCCCCTCTGCTCCCTGGCTGTCAGTGCTCTGCGCCCTGTGCTCTCTGCTCCCAGTCTCTCTGTGCGCTGTGTCCCATCTGCTCCCCGGCTGTTAGTGCTCTGCGCCCCATGCTCTCTGCTCGCAGTTTAATCTTCTCTCTGTGATGGCCAGGCTCGGGAACGCGCATTGTCGTACATGCGTACTCCTTTTCTGCCGGCCATCACATTCTGCAGTAATGTTGCTCCCCATCTGTCTCCTCTCTGTGCGCTGTGTCCCCTCTATTCCCGGTCTCTCTGTGTGCTGTGTCCCCCTCTACTCCCGGTCTCTCTGTGCGCTGTGTCCCCTCTACTCCCGGTCTCTCTGTGCGCTGTGTCCCCTCTACACCCGGACACTCAGTGCACTGAGTCCTCTCTGCTCCCGGTCTCTCTGTGCGCTGTCCCCTCTGCTCCTGGTCTCTCTGCACCCTGTGCTCTCTGCTCCCAGTCTCTCTGTGCGCTGTGTCCCCTCTGCTCCTGGTCTCTCTGTGCATTGTGTCCTCTCTGCTCCCAGTCTCTCTGTTCCCGGTCTCTCTGTGCACTGTCCCCTCTGCTCCCCGGCTGTCTGTGCTCTGCGCCCCAAGCTCTCTGCTCCTGGTCTCTCTGCTCCCCGTGCTCTCTGCTCCCGGTCTCTCTTAGTGCTGTCCCCTCTGCTTCCCGGCTGTCAGTGCTCTGCGCCCCGTGCTCTCTGCTCCCGATCTCTCTGTACGCTGTCCCCTCTGCTCCCCGGCTGTCAGTGCTCTCTGCTCCTGGTCTCTCTGTGCTCTGTCCCCTCTGCTCCCCGGCTGTCAGTGCTCTGCACCCCATGCTCTCTGCTCCCGGTCTCTCTGCGCCCTGTGCTCTCTGCTCCCGGTCTCTCTGCTCCCCGTGCTCTCTGCTCCCGGTCTCTCTGTGCCCCATGCTCTCTGCTCCCGGTCTCTCTGTGCGCTGTCGCCTCTGCTCCCCGGCTGTCAGTGCTCTGCGCCCCGTGCTCTCTGCTCCCGGTCTCTCTGTGCTCTGTCCCCTCTGCTCCCCGGCTGTCAGTGCTCTGCGCGCTGTGCTCTCTGCTCTCCGTCTCTCTGCCCCCTGTCTCTCTGCTCTCCGTCTCTCTGCCCCCTGTCTCTCTGCTCTCCGTCTCTCTGTGCCCCATGCTCTCTGCTCCCGGTCTCTCTGTGCGCTGTCGCCTCTGGTCCCCGGCTGTCTGTGCTCTGCCCCCGTGCTCTCTGCTCCCGGTCTCTCTGTGCTCTGTCCCCTCTGCTCCCCGGCTGTCAGTGCTCTGCGCGCTGTGCTCTCTGCTCCCGCTCTCTCTGTGCGCTGTACCCTCTGCTCCCCGGCTGTCAGTGCTCTGCACCCCGAGCTCTCTGCTCCCGGTCTCTCTGTGCGCTTTCCCCTCTGCTCCCCGGCTGTCAGTGCTCTGCGCCCCTTGCTCTCTGCTCCCGGTCTCTCTGTGCGCTGTCCCCTCTGCTCCCCGGCTGTCAGTGCTCTGCGCCCCGTGCTCTCTGCTCCCGGTCTCTGTGCGCCCCGTGCTCTCTGCTCCCGGTCTCTCTGTGCGCTGTGTCCCCTCTACTCCCTGGCTGCCACCACTGTGCGCCCCGTGTTTTTCTCCAGAGTAAGGAGTTCTTCTCTGTGGTCTAGCCAATCACTTACCATTAGTGCTTGGCTAGACTGCAGAGCTCCTCACGCTTCCGGGGTTTATTGAATACTGAGTATTCAGCCTCGGGAGCGCGCATGGGAGGCGGCGAGAAGACGTCACAAAGGAGTGACTTGCCGGCACTTGAACAACCCTTTTCTCGAGACAGAAGAGACCAGAGGGGGCCTGACAGGTACATAAATCATGTCTTGGCAAAACCCCTTTAAGGGTCCTACTTGCTTTGACTTTGGCTTTTTGGCGTTTATATTTTTAAAGAATTTCTTGGGGTTTGTCTTGCTGTCCTTGGCCATCTGCCTTTCATTTTGTATTTTAGCTGATTTCATCACTTTTTTTTTTTACAAATTTTATTAAGCTCTTTGTAATTTTTAAAGGCTAATGCTGACCTTTCTGACTTATATTTTTTAAATGCCTTTTTTATTATTTATTGCCCTTTTAACAGAAGGTAGAAGCCATGTTGGATTTTGTTTTAAATTGCCAATGCTTGTTACCCACAGTAATACATTTTGCTATCAATTTTCCCAGAGTATATTTAAAGCCCTCCCAATTGGCTTCTACATCACTATTTGATAATAGTTGCTTCCAGTCTATGTCCTGTATTCTGGCCCTCAATAAGGGGAAATTGGCCTTTTTAAAATTAAATGTTTCTGCTCTCATGCTCTGTGTTTCTTTTTCCAGTTTACACTAAAATGAATTATTTTGTGGTCACTGTTACCAAGAATTTCAGACACATCTTCACCTGCTATTGCCTTTTTCACATTTGCCTTCATATCACTCCTTGCATACAGACACACTCCTCCCTTCCTGTTTTCCCTGTCCTTCCTAAATAGATTAAAATCTTGAAGGTTGACAGCCCAATCATGTGAAGAGTTTGGCCATGTTTCAGCAACACCAACCACATTAATCTGCTCCTCTAGAACTAGCACCTCCATCTTCCCAATTTTGTTTGCTAGACTTCTGGCATTGGGGAATAGACATTTTAAATTCCCTTCCAGTTTTACACTTTCTGTCAGAATTATGGGATTATATTTAACACATTCATTAAATGGCATCATACATTACCCATTCAGTAGACAAAATGGGATTAAAAGTTACCCTTTTAGATGATGGCATGCAATTATACATCACTCCTTCGATAGATGGCATAAAGAAAGGATACAAAAAACAGAGCGTGCCCTCTCGTAGTGAAGTACAGTTAAAAAATCTTTATAATAAAAATACAATAGATTCTAACCTTCTTAGGTTGTGCATATGGTGGACACAACTCTCCGTTAGCGAGGGGGAAACTCCTAGGTCATCGCGTTCTACCACACAATGAGGCTGATTTATCAATAGTATCTAACCTTGAGCATTCGCAATCCACAACCGAGGAGTGCAGAGTAAGCAAGTATGTTGTAAAGTGGCGCATGGAATTGTTGAATTTGGCGCGTCGCAGACATTTAATACGCGACTCGTAAAATCGTAGTTGAGATGAAATTGTCGCACTGCTTATTAAAAAGGCTCACTGAGTTTTATTTGTTTCACCAAAATTAAAGAGCAAATTGATCCATCTGTGGTTCAATTTAATGTTCCTGCCGGAATGGCAGCACTCCTCAAACAAATCTTGCAACTGACTCCCAAAGTTGGCTCCACGTGAAATGAGCCTGAGGCCACAACAAGTCAAAGTACCTCATGCAGCACACGAGATTCATTGGTTTTGCCGACACAAGCTACACCTGTTATTAATGTCCGAAAACATAAATCCAAAAAAAAAGCATACTGTAACAGCTGAAGCATTGTCCTCCGACAGTTCGGAGTGTGGGCCTGAAAAAGCTCATACATTTTTTTTTTTCGAATAACGAGAAAAAAATTCTTGTGGAGGAGGTAGGTACATGTTGTTGCAAAATGTATTATTGCTCGGACTGCCCATTTCCCCAATCTTCATTGCTTTTCAGTGTTAGTGGATCAAGGCTTGGTGGATTAAGACCACATAGTTAAGAACGGCTTTAAGCCATGTCATCATCGTTAGCAAGTTATAGATACGTGAAAATCCCACCTCTGGGGTATTGCATTCTCTGCCCATTGTCACCCATATTAATCCAAACAACCGTTTATATGGCCTGCATGAGCTTGTCAGGTAACTGTAGCTACACACCTGTTTTTCCACATAGGCTGGGAGCACTGGTGGTTCAGGCTCCCGATTTGTGCTTTTTCTATCTAAAGGCTGCCAGTGTGCCCCTTATCACTACTTAATTAATCAATGTCTTCGGATAGGCGGTCATGGCAAGTTGCTTTAGCAATAGAGCAGTGCAATATCACCTGATATGCAAACTGCTAAACGGTGCAATATTTCTGGTGTTCCATCTGGAAAGCTGAAACCCGAGCTTGTGTCCAACGGTAAACCAATGAGACTGCATTAATATGATACTGACTGTAGACAGACACTCCCTTAGGTTTCGCACCTGTGTGGTTGAACTTGACGACTAATTTTCCTTATCCAGTTTCTCGAAATCTGTCATATTAATCCCTTTCCCCCTGAACAAATCTCGACCTCAATATATATACCTATCCAAATCTATATATCTAGATATCAATATGTAAACTCCCTCACTAGGTACCTATGGCAAATTAAAATCTTTATTGTTGTCAATTCTTCATGTTACAGGTGTTTGCAAAATACGAATCCTTATTTGGAAGAATGGCAGACCGCATTCCTTTGTCAGAGAAAAATGTAGTATGGAGAAATATCTTGTCTAAAATAAATGCAGAAGGTATTGAAAGAAGTACCGTCTGTGAAATAAAAAATAAATGGTATGACTACCGACGGAGATGCAAAAACAAAATGGCGAAAATCCAAAAACACAACATAAAAACTGGAGGAGAGCCCCCTAGCAAATTGTCAATGGATGCTATAGACAGCAGAGTAGCGCAAACTTACTCGACTGAGCAAATACAAGGGATCAGAAACTATGATTTAATAAGTAGACTGGATGGTAAGTATCAACATGTCACATTCATTTATTTGGGGCACTTGGGCTAGATTGTTTCCATCACTCACCTTTATTACTGGCTTAATTTCTGCATATCATGCATTTATGGGCACTGTTGAATCTCGAGACTTCGGTTGCCATGTAAAAGCTAGAAGACGCACTTGGTTGGCCGTACCCACCAAACTAAGAGCAGCCACAATGTCAGATATTGGTGGGGAACAGTGAGAGGTGACCTGTGATTGTGGAATATGGCCAACAAAGTTTATTGTACATCTAGCCTTTTACCTGTTGGCGCTTATAGAACATGTTTAAGTCTGCTGGAAATCTTGAAAAGAACCAAGGATGTGGATGTAATGCTTTTTTTCGTGGCCAAACTTGTTATCTGTAACCCAACAGAAGCCCGCAGAGTGAAGTAAAATCAAGTGGTGGTGCTTAATCGTATTCCAACCTATGCACAGAGGGTTTTGGTTAGTGACACAATTTTGGGAGAAAACAGGGTTGAAGCTTCTCACCAAACACAGCACAAATCTGAGCCCAAAAATTCCTTGGTTCACTATGCCTGAACAAAAAAGCCTTTCTGGCTTTGCCGTCTACTGCACTGTAATACTTCTATTGCAATTGTGGAAGGTGTGTGGAAGAACAATGTGTATGAACTAAAGTGTGTAAGGCACATATTAAAGTCCTGGCTAGACCTTGTTCACATATGTATATGTTTCCAATCATACTTACACAGATCTGGTCGCAGCCCGGCTCCCACAAACACCCAGGATACTGGTCCAGAACAGGAGGACGAAGATGTTCCTGAGATAACAGATGTGCCAGAACTACCTTCCAAAGCATCCGAACCTCAAGTTGTCCCAAGTTTCAGGGCCATTCAGGACTACATGAGTAAAAATTAAACTCTGTGCACCCAGCTGCTTGAGTCACAGACAAATATACATGGAGCATTGGTTGTTATTGGCGACCAAATTGGGAAGCTTTGTGCTCTAGTTGGCGATATGGCTCAGAGTTTTGAGGCTAAAGTAAGCACGAAGGGCGAGCCCTTCATACTGCAAAACACAGTTGTCACAATACCACCCCCCGAAACTGAGATAGATTTAATATTCGAAGAAGTACTATCTGCACACTCCTCTCTGGAGTCAGATAATGAGCCAGTTGACCTAACCCGTTCGCACAGTCGGAGCACCATGGGTACATCTGCAACTGAAACTGCTCGCTATCTTTTGCAAGTTAAACAAGAGATTAGTAACCAAGCGGAACATGCGGGAATGGGGGGTTTTCACACATGAAACAACACAGGCTACTCCCGATAATAAGGTTTAGGATTTTATTAACTGTAAAGGCCCAACCACCCTTTGGGTCAGTGTCGGGTAACAGTAATGGGTTGTTCACATGGACTTTTGCCCCCCTATTCTAACCGCTTAGTAGATCCAGTTTGGGATTTGCATGCAATAATTTGGAAGATGGACCACAGCGACGCCTCTGAAAAAATCAGCGGCGATCTCTAATTTGAACGCCGATACATGTTCCTCTTGCCAAGCAGTGATAGAGTCACTACTAATTGGTAGATCCGTCTTTGGGTCTGATCTGTAGGTCCCGAAGACGGATCTACAAATTGCTTGTGCGGCCTTGTTCACACGTAGTTTTCAATATGTGCTGCAATAGCTTGTAGGATCCGTTTTTGTGGCCGATAGGAAGAAACCAGAGCCGGATTGAGAAATTTTTTGCATGTGATTATCACATCTCGCTATGCGGAACACACAGCGGCATTCACATGAGAGAACGCTGCTGTGCATTTCAAAAGCGCAGCTCAGGTCAGTCTTCAACCGATTTGCATGTACATTTTTTGAAAGCTGGACCAGAGCGGCGCTTTAGAAAAAGGCAGCGGCATTCTCTTATAGGAACGCCGCTGTGTGTTCAGCATTGCACACAATGAGAATCACTACGCAAATTGGTTTGAGCTGTCTCTGGGTCGCTCCTGATGTTACTAGAGCCGGATTCAAAATACGATGGGCACACGGATTGAAAACTACATGTGAAACATAGCTTGGACCGAGTTTAAACTCCGTGCGAACAACCCCATACATGTTGGTGCAACCATTGAACAGCAAGTACATTTTAAACTCAAGTATTACAATGACATCCCTTGAAATTAGGCACACAAGTAAGAAATATTCAAGATAAGTGAAACAGACATAATAATAAGGCACTGTGTGCAAGTTGCCCAGCTAATCAGAGCTATTTAAAAATCTGTACTTCGTGTGGAAAAATGACACTAAGGGCCACATGTATGAAAACTGTTTAGGGCTAAAACTCAATTTTTGGGCCGTAGGTTACAATGGCCAAGCTAAATTTTGGGAACCATGGCCAACCCCCTCCCCCCCAATGGGATGGCACGGCAACTAAGTGAGGGCTCCCCTGGTTTACAGTGGGCCAACTAACCCAGCAACATAATTATGACCAGTTCAGGGATTGCAAAGTAAAGACCATAATAAGCATGGGAGAAACGTTTGACATAACACAGCAATTCATGGACCTTCAGACCTGTTTAGAATTGTTGTAAAAGTCCAAACTCAGTTGCCATGCTTTAAGCAGAAATAGGGGCAAATAGCCAATTATCTTGCAGGATCCACATGGTTGCAACTTGAGGAATGCAAGACATTGTTGTCTTAGAACTTAGCTCTAATAGGGACCTTGGTTTTTTGCGAGGAACGGTAGAAGCGTTTTAATTTAAATTTCCTTTAAGCACGAATATTGTAAGAGGTTTTCTATTAAAATGAATGTCACATGAAATCTTCACGCAGTGAAGATGATATGGGTTGGGGACGGATTAGAATGGGGAATTATTTCTAAGAAGTGGAATTTTGTTTAGAATTTCAGGGAAAAATTCGATTTTGATGAATCGAAGTTTGGGGGGTTTCGGGGGGAACGAACATGTTTTTAATTTTTATCAAATGGCTACAAGCACATGGTTACATGGGGGAAAGAAGCTGGGAGGAAAAAGGATAGCCAAAAAGACATTGCAAGATAACCCAAACAGAACCCGGGGGGTTCTGTGATGCACCGACTAATAAATCCGGACGCCCTGTCGCTTTCCCCACACTGCTCCACGTGCGTGTTTGTAACTACTGCTCAAATCTCACACAAAAAAAAAACTCATTTTTAACAGCGATTTTTTTGGGTGTCACACTTTCTCAAATCTTCTATATGTTTTTAATTTTGATTTTGTTTTGGGGGTTTTTTTTGGGAAAGAAAATCCCTGGGGCGTCCCAAATTTAGCTGCATATACATTTAATGCTACTGCCAGTTTTGAGCACATTGAATATCCAAGGTTATATAACCGTTGTTGCTGTTGTATTCGTTAAAGAAACAGCGTTTTTACAATCCAAATACCATTTAAATTTTTTTGGCCCCCTTATTTCTTTTGCGAAATTTTAACCCAAAGGGCTACTCAAACGTCTTTGTCTATTGTATCATAAAAAAAGGGTTTTTTTCTGCTGTTGTGGTCACAAAAAAGAAACAATGTTTTTAAAAAGCCAAAGAAGAAATTTTTTGCCTGTACAAAATTTCATACCCAAAAGGGTTTTAATTAAGTGCTTTTCTGTGTTTGGTCATAAAATACATTCTTTTAACACGCTAATAGCTGGTAATTTTTGGCAGTAAATTTCTTTTGCGAAATTTAGACCCTTTTGGGTTAATTAAGTGTTTTTTTGCTTTTTGGGGTCACTAAAAGAACAGTTTTTTTTCAATCCCAAAGAGAAATTTTTGGCCGGTAGCTAATTCATATCCGAAGGTTAATTAAGTGTTTTTTTTTTGTGTTGTGTTTCAAAAATACAATTTGTTTTAACACGCAAATAGCTGAAATTTTTTGGCAGCTCATTTCTTTTGCGAAATTTTAGACCAAGGTTAAATTTAAGTGTTTTTCTGCTGTTGTGGTCACAAAAAGAAACAGTGTTTTTCAAGCAAAAAGAAATTTTGCTTGTGCAAATTCATTCCGGGGTTTTAATTAAGCCTTTTTTGCGTTTTTCTTTTCGTAAAATACATTTTTAAAAGGACATACAAGTAAATTTTTTCCCTGGCCATTTGTGGGGGCGCAATTTTAGCAAGCATTCCCCAAGCTTTTTGTGGGTTCTTTTGGGGTTCAAATACGGTGTTATTTATCATACACAGATACTCATTAAACAGGTCTGTACATTTTAGAACAAACAGTATGTCAGACAAGAGGTGGCAGGCTTTTCAATGCGGTGGCTTTGGCAAAACTTCCTGGGCAGGCCCGGTCGCAGCCAGTAAAGGGACTCACAAAGGGGTCACTCGGTGAGGCGAACTCCCGTGTCATTAGTGGCCGTGTGTTGACCAAAACCCCAAAGGGGTTTTCTTGTTGGTTGACTAGGTCACCACTTCCCCCAGATACATCTACAACCCCAGCCAAGAGTCGTGGAACGCGCACAACCCTTTAAAGTTGGCAGGCCCGGGAGGGGTCAGGGGCCCCTTTTACCTTTCCTCAACCCCCACGTCCCATCGGTTCCCTCAGCCGAATCTATTTGGGGTTTTTTGGGCTCAGCCCCACTAACAGCAAGGATAAACAATTTTTGAGGGGGGAACACCACGCTACTTGGCGCAAAGAAATGGGGCCAAATACCCCCCTTTTTTCTTGCAGTGGGGGAGGAAAAATTTTTTAATGGGAGAGGGGCATGGGAGGTCATGTTGTGAGGGGGTTTAGCCTCTTGCTTTACCAAAGAGTTGGGGAAGGGAAACAGCAGTGAAGATCAAACAAAAATTTCAATGATGATGTAGCCAAACCGACTTGGGGCCCGGGGTGAAGCAAGGGTTTTCATCTTTTCGTCAGGGGGGAGCGCCCGGGGTTGGCTCCCTGTCCAAGTTTTTGGGTTTACTGCAGCCCCTTCTTTTTCCCCAAATGGGGGGGGGACCCCCTGCCCCGTTCAGAAAAAACTAATGGCTTGTCCCGGGGCCGAAAATGGAGGGGGGGGTTTTTTTCCCAAAGCTGTAATTTTTTTTCCCCAAAAAAGGGCATTTCCCAGCACTTCACAAAAAAGAGAACATAAGGTTGGCCATCCTTGGGTTTAAATTCGGTTTTTTCCCAAAAGGTGAAAACGGAGCGAGACGTGGGGTAGCTGTAACTAGGGTTTCAGGGGGCCTATACAGGGTCCTTTTTTGGCCCACTGGGTGAATGTGCTTCCTGCCCAGCCACCCAAACAATTTTGGACAGGGAATGCCGCTTTCCCCCCAATGTTGCCCCAAAATGCTTGCCCCTTTGCCCAAATTGTCCGCCGCCTCCCCCTTTCCCCCCCACCACCATTTTCAGCCTCCACAAGGGAAATTCCTACATACCACATGTGAAAGGGGGCACGGCGGTGTCACGAAATTTCCCAAACCCCTGGTTTTTCCCTCGGCCGAACGAAGCCCACAGCAGGGGGGGAAATTTTGCCCCCGGCAAACATTGTGGGCAAGTAATCGTTTGTGTGATTTTCCCGTGCCAACCCCAAATCAAACCATGGGGACGGACATTGGGAGAAACCATGGTGCCCGCCCCCTGCCCGAGGAGGGAATTGGCCCCCAAATCCCACCCTCCCCTTTTTTCCCGCAATTTGTTATACCCTTGGTTGGGGGAAAAATTTTCCCCTAAAAGTTTTCCCCCCAAAATTTTTAAAGAAAAATTCTAAAAAATTGGGCCAAAAACTGTGCAGGGCACTTCACCCCTTCCTAAAAAACCCAAGGCACACCCCCCCTCGAGTTCCAAAGAAAACAAACGGGCCCTTTTTCAAAACGAAAAAACAAAAAAGGGTGATTTTTGCAAATTGTTTTCCCTTCCTTTTGGGGAATTCCAACCTTTTCACATTTTGGCCCGACCTGATGATCAGGGGAAAAAGGGCCAAAAACCCAAAATTTTTGATAAATCCCAGGCCCAGGAGTACTCCCCTTGTAATTTTTTGATGCAGCCAGGTCCGCCCAAATGCGGTGCACCTCCTTTTGGGCTGGGGCCTTTCGAGGGAGGCCACTTTTTTGTGAGTTCGCCAGGACTTACGGGTGAATAACTTTCATTCCATTTGCTTAATTCCCTGGAACGATGTTTTGTAAAAATCGTCTGGGCAGAGGACGGGAAAATGGCAACTACATCTCGCGGCCACATGAGTCTGGTGGGGATGAACTGGAGGAGGAGGAGGGGGAAAGACATTGGAGACAAAGCGTTGTCTGGTAAAATGATTTGGTTTTTTTACCCAGGTGACAGGAAAGGGAAGAGAGGAGCAGCTGGAGGAGGTAGATGGAGATGAGGAAGATGAGGCAGGTGACCCGCAATCACCGTGGCAGTATACAGTGGAGATGGAGGCAGGGAGTCCCTCTGAGTCACTTGTGAAGATGGCTTACAGCATGCTTATTTGCCTGGCTAGTGACAGCCAAATAGTCACCATCCGGCAGAGGGATGACTTCTGGCTCTCCACCCTATTGGACCCTCGCTACCGGTCCAAAATGGGAGCCTTTTTCCCAGCTGTTGGAGGGAGGAAAACTCAAATACTATAGAGAAAATCCTCCGTTGTCAGTTGGCTGCTGGCCCATGTGCGGCATTGTCCTTTCCCCTGTCAGGTCTGACCGGGGGTTCCTCAGCGCTCACGTACCACTTGCTGCGGGTGCTGTGGGGAAGGTGGGGGGGTAGGAGCAGTACCAGCTCCATCAGCAGCAACCTAAGTCTGGAGTCCTGAGAGCACTTCCTTCACCGCCTAGTGAGGATGGCACTGGCCAGCAGCCCGCAGCAGGACCTGGAGCAGACCCTGAACCCAATCAGGTGGGTGGCCTACTTTGGGCAGCACTCTGCCACCTCAGTTAGAAGATCCGCTGGACTACTGGGCAGCCAAAATGGATGTGTGGCCGCAACTTGCTGAGTTTGCAGTGGAGAAGCTGTCCTGCCCGGCCAGTAGGGTGGCATCAGAGCGGTGTTCAGTGCGGCGGGGGCCATCGTTACCCCAAGGAGAACCCGCTTTTTCCACCGGAAATGTGGAAACGACTGACTTTGTCAAGATGGGAATTTAGGCGTGGATCGGCCAGGATTTCCATACACCAATGCCTTAGGCGTCAGATTACATCAGCCATGAGCCTCACCCAAACTTTGAGAAATGAGTCTGGGTTCAAACTACCTGCCTCAGCCACTATTCTGATGCTGCCCCTGCCTGATGCCACACATCTGCTGCCAGTTTCTCCATCTGCCCCACCACCATTTTACCAGGGACTGGTATTGCCACCCACCTTTCCCCACTCTGTCATTGTACCACTCTATGACTCATGCTGCGCTGCTTGCTGGTGCCTACATCCACACTGTGTCATTGTGCCACTCTCTGATTCATGCTGCTGCTGCTGTTGTTGCTGCTGCGGTCACCTCCACACGTGTCATTGTGCCACTCTCTGACCTCATCTGCTGCTGTTGATGATGTCATCTCCACACTGGTCATTTGCCACTCTGTGGCCCCTCCTGTTTTTGCCCCCTCCAAAAAAGTCATTGTGCCACTGTCTGACCTATGCTGCTTTTTTTG